>JAJPUD010007540.1:26569-64171 GCA_023553655.1 Myrmecobius fasciatus | reverse complement strand
GGGAGAAAGGGGAAAGGAAAGGGGAAAACATAACTTGGGTAAATAAGATGGAAGGAAATAAAGAATTAGTTATTCTAGCTGTGAATGTGAATGGGATGAACTCTCCCATAAAGCGGAAGCAGATATCAGACTGGATTAAAAACCAGAATCCCACAATATGCATCTACAAGAAACACATCTAAAGCATAGTGACAAATATAGGATGAAGGTAAAAGGCTGGAGCAGAACCTATTATGCTTCAGGTGAACAAAAAAAAAGCAGGGGTAGCAATCCTTATTTCAGATCAAGTAAAAGCAAAGATAGATCTAATCAAAAGAAATAAGGAAGGAAACTATATTTTATTAAAGGGTACCATAAGTAATGTATCAATGTCAATACTAAATATGTATGCACCAAGTGCAATAGCATCCAAATTCCTAGGGAAGAAATTAAGAGAGATGCAAGAAGAAATAGACAGCCAAAGTATACTAGTGGGGGA
Organism: Myrmecobius fasciatus; assembly: GCA_023553655.1. Lineage (NCBI taxonomy): Eukaryota > Metazoa > Chordata > Mammalia > Dasyuromorphia > Myrmecobiidae > Myrmecobius > Myrmecobius fasciatus. Next base: position 63,693 of record JAJPUD010007540.1, on the reverse strand, counting down.
TCTCAACCTTGCTCTCTCAGAATTAGATAAATCAAACCACAAAATAAATGAGAAAGAAACTAGGGAGGTAAACCAATTGTTAGAAAAGTTAGGTATGATAGATCTTTGAAGAAAATTAAATGGAGACAGTAGGGAGTTTACTTTTTTCTCAGTGGTCCATGGAACCTATACAAAAATTGACCATGTATTAGGGCATAAAAACCTCAAAATCAAATACAGAAAGGCAGAAATAGTAAATGCATCTTTTTCAGATCATGATGCAATAAAAATCACATGCAATATAAGGCCAGGAGAAAATAAACCAAAAGTTAATTGGAAATTAAATTATCTAATCCTGAAGAATGAATGGGTGAAAGAGCAAATCATAGACACAATCAGTAATTACATCCAGGAGAATGACAATAATGAGACAACATACCAAAATTTGTGGGATACGGCCAAAGCGGTTATAAGGGGCAATTTTATATCTCTAGATGCTTACTTGCATAAAATAGAGAACGAAAAGATCAACAAATTGGGCTTATTTTAAAAAAAAACTAGAAAAAGAACAAACTAAAAACCCTCAATTAAATACCAAATTGGAAATTCTAAAAATAAAAGGGGAAATTAATAAAATTGAAAATAAGAAAACTATTGAATTAATAAATAAAACTATGAGTTGGTTTTATGAAAAAACCAACAAAATAGATAAGCCTTTAGTTAATTTGATCAGAAAAAGGAAAGAGGAAAATCAAATTGTTAGTCTCAAGAATAAGGGAGAACTTTCCTCCAATGAAGAGGAAATTAGAATAATAATTAGGAGTTACTTTGCCCAACTTTATGCCAGTAAATTTGATAATCTAAATGAAATGGAGGAATATCTACAAAAATATAGATTGCCCAGGTTAACAGAAGAGGAAATAAATTATTTAAATAGCCCCATATTAGAAAAAGAAATAGAACAAGCTATTAACCAACTCCCTAAGAAAAAATCTCCAGGGCCAGATGGATTTACATGTGAATTCTACCAAACATTCAAAGAACAATTAATTCCAATACTATATAAACTATTTGAGAAAATAGGGACAGAAGGTATACTGCCAAATTCCTTCTATGAGACCAATATGGTGCTGATAGCTAAACCAGGTAGGGTGAAAACAGAAAAATAAAACTATAGACCAATTTCCCTAATGAATATTGATGCAAAAATTTTAAATAAGATATTAGCAATGAGATTACAATAAGTCATCCCCAGGATAGTACACTATGACCAAGTAGGATTTATACCAGGGATGCAGGGCTGGTTCAATATTAGGAAAACTATCAGCATAATTAATTATATTAATAACCAAAATAACAAAAACCATATGATTATCTCAATAGATGCAGAAAAAGCCTTTGATAAAATCCAACACCCTTTCCTATTAAAAACACTAGAGAGTATAGGAATAAATGGGCTTTTCCTTACAATGGTCAGTAGCATCTATTTAAAACCATCAGCAAGCATCATATGTAATGGAGACAAACTAAAACCATTTCCAATAAGATCAGGAGTGAAACAAGGCTGCCCACTGTCACCATTACTATTTAATATTGTATTAGAAATGTTAGCTTTGGCGATAAGAGAAGAAAAGGAGATAAAAGGAATTCGAGTAGGTAATGAAGAAACCAGATTATCACTCTTTGCAGATGACATGGTGGTATACTTAGAGAACCCTAGAGACTCAGCTAAAAAACTACTAGAAACAATTCACAACTTTAGCAAAGTGGCAGGATTCAAAATTAATCCACATAAATCATCAGCATTTTTATATATTACCAACAAAGTTCAGCAGCAAGAGATAGAAAAAGAAATTCCATTCAGAATAACGGATGACAGGATAAAATATTTGGGAATCTATCTGCCAAGGAAAAGTCAGAAACTGTACAAACTAAACTACAAAACACTTTCCACACAAATAAAATCAGACCTAGTCAGTTGGAAAAACATTAAGTGCTCATGGGTAGGCAGAGCGAACATAATAAAAATGACAATACTACCCAAACTAATCTACTTTTTTAGTGCCATACCAATCAAACTCCCAAGAAATTATTTTACAGATCTAGAAAAAATAGTAGCAAAGTTCATTTGGAAGAACAAAAGGTCAAGGATTTCAAGGGGATTAATGAAAAAAAAAAGGCAGATGAAGGTGGCCTTGCTGTACCAGATCTAAAACTATATTATAAAGCAGCGGTCATCAAAACAGTTTGGTACTGGCTAAGAAATAGAGCAGTCGATCAATGGCACAGGATAGGTTATCAGGACAATCTAGGCAATAACTTTAACAATTTAGTGTTTGATAAACCCAAAGACCCCAGCTTTTGGGATAAGTACTCACTATTTGGCAAAAACTGCTGGGAAAATTGGAAACTAGTGTGAAAGAAATTAGGGCTTGACCCACACCTAACACCACATACCAAGATAAGATCTAAATGGGTTCATGATCTGGATATAAAGAGTGATATTATAAGTAAATTAGAGGAACATAGTATAGTTTACTTCTCCGACCTGTGGAGAAAGAATAAATTTATGTCCAAAGAAGATCTGGAACTCTTAATTGAACACCAGATAGATAATTTTGATTATATTAAGTTAAAAAGTTTTTGTACAAATAAAACTAATGCAGACAAGATTAGGAGGGAAGCATCAAATTGGGAAATCATCTTTACATTTAATGGTTCTGATAAAGGCCTAATTTCTAAAATATATAGACAATTATCTCATATTTATAAGAATTCAAGCCACTCTTCAATTGATAAATGGTCAAGGGATATGAACAGACAATTTTCAGATGATGAAATTAAAACCATTTCTAGTCATTTGAAAAGGTGCTCCAAATCACTATTGATCAGAGAAATGCAAATTAAGACAACTCTGAGATATCACTACACACCTGTCAGATTGGCTAAAATGACAGGAAAAGAATGATGAATGCTGGAGGAGATGTGCGAAAGCTGGGACTCTAATTCATGGTGGACCTGTGAACGGATCCAACCATTCTGGAGAGCAATTTGGAGCTATGCTCAAAAAGTTATCAAACTGTGCATACCCTTTGACCCAGCAGTGTTTCTATTGGGCTTATATCCCAAAGAAATCTTAAAGGAGGGAAAGGGACCCACATGTGCAAGAATGTTTGTAGCAGCCCTTTTTGTAGTGGCTAGAAACTGGAAATTGAATGGATGCCCATCAATTGGAGAGTGGCTGAATAAGTTGTGGTATATGCATGTTATGGAATATTGTTGTTCTGTACGAAACGACCGGCAAGATGATTTCAGAGAGGCCTGGAGAGACTTGCATGAACCGATGCCGAGTGAAATGAGCAGAACCAGGAGATCATTATACACAGCAACAAAAATAATATATGATGATCAACTCTGATGGCCATGGCTCTCTGCAACAAAGAATTGTCTCAAACCAGTTCCAACTGTTCAGTGAAGCCATATACACCCAGAGAGAGGGATATGAAATGTGGACTACAACATAACATTTTCAGGCTCTTTATTGATGTTTGCTTACAGTGTGTTTTCTTTCTCTGATATTTTTTTTCTTGTAGATAGGATTTTTCTTGCACAACAACTTGTCAAGTATTTTATCATTATTAACATGTAGTGGACTTCCTGCCATCTAGGGGAGGGGTGGGGATTGGGGATAAAATTTGGAACGGAAAGCTTTGTAAAGATCAATGCTGAGGAACTACCCATACATATGTTATGCAAATAAAAACTTTAATAAAAAAAAAAGAATTTATACACCCAAGGTTATAGGACTAGGATTTTTAATCTGGGATTCACAGATATTTATATATTTCAAAAATCCTATGAACTTGAATGAGAAAAATAAATTACATCTTTATTTTCACTAACCCTTCTTTTTAATTGTAACATTGTGTAATTTTTATACATTTAAAAACATTATGCCAAGTTGGGATTCATGGATTTCACCAGATTGTTGAAAAGATCCATGACACTTACAAATAATAATATAGCTTGTTGAAATCAATAACTAAAAAATATATCACAAATGTATGCTTGGGTAAATATAAGGGCCTAAATGAGTGAATTCAGTTGGTGAAAAAAATCTTCAATAACTATGGAGTTAGGACTAATAATCTAGAAAAGAAGGAATGGTTTTGTATAATGAAGATAGAAAGTTAGGGAATGTCCAGGAAGTTGGGTTCCCTATAGAAAACAGTGAATGGTAGGGCGCAGGAGCATAAGAAGAAGCCGCTCCACATGAGAAAAGCAAAAATAAAAAAAAAAAAAATGCCTGTCCAGGGCCTTAGAGGAAGAAAACAAGTGCACTTAAAGACCTAAACTCAGCATGATTGAAATTAGTAGTGACAGTAGCATTCCCTAAGTATAAGATGGTCAATGGATATGAACAAGGTGTTCTCAGAAAAAGGATTGCAAAATATTAGCAATAACATTCAAGATTGCTCCAATTTAGTGGCTGCCAATTTGAACATTGTCAAAGTGACAAAAGATAGAAATATTCAGCGTTAGAAGAAGGGGTTGATAGAAGGTAGGTATAGTAATACATTCTTGGCAAAACTATGAATTGATCCAACAATTATGGTAAGCAATTTGAAGTTATGCTTAAAAAAAAAAAGTGACCCAAATCTCCATCATCTTTGATCCAGAGATCCTACCGCTAAATATACAGTGAAAGACAAAAATGTAAGTCTAATATGTATCAAAATATTAATTGCAGTGCATATTATGAAAGAAAGGGCAGTTAGGTCATACAATGGATAAAACCCTGAGCCTGGAGTCAGGAAGACTCATCTGAGCTCAGACACTTACTCTGTGACTGTAGTCAAGTCACTTAACCGTGTCTACCTTAGTTTCCTCATCTGTAAAATGAGCTGGAGAAAGAAAAGGCAAATCATTCCAGTATTTCTGCCAAGAAAACTTCAAATGAGATCATGGAGAGTCAGATTTAATTGAAATAATTGAATAATAATAAGAATAATTATGATAGGAAATAACTGGAAACAAAATAGGAGTACAATAGTGAATATTAGTGAATGGTTGAGCATATTGTGTTCTATGGATGTAATAGAATGTTACCATAATGTAAAAAGAAATGAAAAGCTGTAATTTAGAAAAGCACAGGAAGAAATGTAACCCTATGTAAACTGAACCAAGAAAGTCATATGTGTGTATTTATACATACAAATATAAATGTATACATGTATGTATATATATATATATATGTAATATGATGACTACCATAATGCAAATAGAAAAAACCCAAAAAGAAATCATATGTCATGTAATTGTAATGATCAAACTTGGCGTCAGAGAAGAAATGAAAACATTCATTTTTCTACCTTCTTTGTAGAAAGGGGAATTTGTGTGGAAGGTCTTACACATATAATCAGATGGGATTGGTGCGTTGGTTAATTTTACTCAACTTTTCCCCTATTTCCTTTTAAATATAGGATATATATGTACAACGCCTATATAGAGAGACGTACACATGCAAATATACTTGTGTACATACATATGCACATATGAAAATATATATGTACATATACACAATGCATATATACATATTTTACAAAGATTGCTCATTGGATAAAGGAGATAAATTTGGAAACGAAGGTAAAGAACAATATATCAGTCAAAACAATATTGTTTAAATCAATACTAAAACTGTGGGTTTCAGTGAGTATCTCTTGGTCCATTGGAAGAAGGAAAGGACTACCTAAAACCACAAAATAATTAGTCTTACTCGGCTATAATGGTGCATCTCTAATTCCTGATGTAAGGGAGGCTGCTGCTGCTGGGTTGTTTCAATTTGGGAGATCTGGATTGCATTTGGGTGACTATCAAGTGTGTGCATTAAAACTTATGGGAGGTTCCCAGTAGGGGAAGACTACCAAACTGCCTAAAAATCAGTGCAGGTCCAAAAAATGAAGCATGTCAAGACTTTGATGCCAGCACTTCCAGCTTGGTATGGTAATGAAGCATGGAGAGAGCTCAGAAAAATCTTCTAGGTGACTATTCTGATACAGGAGGTAGATGATCAGCAAAACCTTTTCTAGAAAAGGGAGGAGAAAAATATTCCTCTACTAAAAAGTGGAAGAATATAGATAGAGTAAGGAAAGGTCAGAAATGATCCATTCACCTTGTCAAAGGTTGAGTTGGTAAAATTCTATTCTAAACTAAATATACTATGTATATTTAGCAGGGCATTCTATTCAGGATAACGCCAAGTTTTAGAGCAGATCTCTGTCCTAGTTAGTTTGCCCAAATGTTCAGGCCATATTATTCCTGAATATAAATTACTCTGTCATTGAAGGATCTTCCAAAGATGACATCTTAACTCCTACGTGGTATTACACAATGGGCATGGAGGGAGAAGCCATGAATCGAAATTCCTTCTAGATGATTTATCAGGTTGTGACCTTGAAAAAATATTTCACTTCTTAGAAAACTCAGTTCCTTTATTTGCAAAATGGGAAACATTATATTTAAAATCTTCAACATTCTGAGATTATACAAGTTATGATAATGATGAAAAGTGAAAATTGTAGGCAGGTTGATCAAGGCAGGTTGCGATTAAGCTTCTGGAAGATGTAAGCTATCATTTAGACTTGGGCCACTAAAATAAAGCAAAGAAATGGTGAGTAAAATAAAAACAAAAACCTTTTATCTTCTCTCTTCTAATCCCAAATCATATCTCTATGTAAAAGGCATGGTTCTTAGGATCCTTATTATCAGATGGTTTAAGAATTTTAAAAATAATGTTAGCTTTATTATTTCTGTAAAAAAATTGTGTAAAAATTATTTCTATAAAATGTTAGCTTTATTATTTCGGTATATAATGAGATGATCTCCAGATCTCCCTTTCAGTTCTAGGTTTTTGGGTCCTATGAGCCAGTAGAATAATTAAGAATTTTCAGATTTTTTTTTCCTTTTATTTGGGAAGTGTTCTTTTATCTCATCCATACCCTCCAACAATTAGGAAAAAAAAAAACAAACACTCTCTGCTTTCTCTTTGCATATAAAACTTTTCTTGCCTCTCTCCCAGAGCAGTACCCACTTTATTGAAGGCAATTTCTTCTTCAGCCTGCCTTGTGTCTACAGGGGAACTCAGGGCTTCTTTGTTTTAATTTTCTTTTTAACTTGAAGGGAGAAAAAAACAAAACAAAACAAAACAAAACAAAACAAAATAAAAAAACTGATGAGAATTAGAGGAAGAGGTAGCCTGTAGGGAGAAAAGGATTGCAGGTATTTATGAATGAGCTCAGATGCCTGTCTCATTGATCCTTTCTCCCTTAAGCCTCTTCATGGATATATGTATATATGATGCTGTTGGGAAAAAATCCTCTCTTTGACAAGGAACAATCTGTAGTTATATCCTGGATTAGCCCAGAGAGGCTCAAAGATTGCTTAGATGTCAGATAGGCCCTAGAATCTCAACTCAGAATTTCTCGAGGATGTAAACCATCCTTTACATTTGGTCCACACAAAGAAAAACAAACAAATGGTAAAAAAAAGAAAAAAGAAAAAAATCCATTCATCTTCTTTCTTGTCATCAGAAAAAAGAGCCTTTCAAAGCTTTTGATATTTTGAATTTTAAAATGTTAAAACTGTAGGGGAGAGGAATAGTCTTCCCAAGCTCTGGCTCGGATTCCCATGATATTAACCTACAAGATTGGTTTTCTGTTATTGTTATTAGAGTTTCAAATTTTAACCCCTGTTGACTTTGAGCAGCTTTAATCAGCAGCTGGCTTTGAGGCTGTAGATGAGAAAACAGATTTTTTTTTACAAGGTAATAGTTTCCCCCTGAAAGATTCCTAAGTATTTCATAAAGCCTGGGGAATATTTGAAGTTTTTAGAAAATTAACCCTCTTTCAAATTGACTAGTTGAATTCCATCTTGAATAGCATTTTAAAGGATTCTGTTTTAAAGATCACCCTAAATTATAAATGTGCCAGTGTCTTTTAGGAAAGTATGAAGTTGTTTTTGCTTGGACACAAAGAAAATAGAGAACAATAAAGTAGATGGGATCAAAAAATAAATATTTCTGACTCCCTATAACGGAATTCCTAACAATTGGATTTGTCTAGGCTGAAGCGAGCTGTCATCTAAGGTAGTTAATAAGTTCTGTAACTCTAGAGTTCTTAGGCAAATGTGGAACAGAGGATTTGTAGAGAAAATGCTTGTTCAATTACAGGTTTTATCAAGGTCACCAAGGTCTCTTCTGAGATTCTATGATTTTTTTTGACTAACATTAATTAACTAAATAATAAGAATGAAAGGTTCTTATCATTTTCCCCCAATATCTACTATGGTGTTGTGCATACACTAGACACCCAATATATTTTAAATAATGAATGAATGATTGAAAATGCCTGAGGAGGTATGTACATGCCTATATCTTTAGCTATATCCACATCCAAATTATATATACACATACACACGTGTATATATGTATATATATATATATATATATATATATATATATAAATACATATATATAACCTTTAAATAGGTTAAAACTTTATGAAGAATTTTAGAACATGACAGAGACATGAACATGAATATGAATATGCATATAGATCCACATTCATTCATTTTAAATGAATTTGTTATATATACTTAACATAACTATATGTTATAACTATAGTTATATATATATATGTACATATATATATATATACCTATAATATACCTAACATAAAATAATTTAACAACACCTAAAAAGTTTAATCCCTGCTTGGAAATCACTAAAAAGGGGGAATCTATCCTATCCAAGCGTTCATTCTATTTGGGGGGCAGCTCACATTGGTGGGAAGCTTTTTTCTTAACATCTCATCTGAAACTGCCTTTTTTTGCAATTCAACCCATTGTTCCTGATTTGGGGCCAAAAAGAACAAATTTAATCAAGTTGTCTACTTAAAGAAAACTGTCATATCCCTCCTTAATCGTCTCTTTTCCAGACTAAGCATTCCTAGTTCCTTCCAGCCTTCACAGTCCTGGCTGCCTTCCTCTGCACACTATCTAGATTATTAATATCTTTCTTAAACTATGCCCAGAACTGAAATAATAACCCAGATGAGGTCTGATGAAGTCAAGTACCATGGAATTAACACTTCCTTTTTCCTGGAAGCTCTATCCCTCCAAATGCTGCCCAAAATGACAGCAACTTGCTTTTGGCTACTGCATTACACTGATGACTTATCTTGACTTTGTACTATAATAAAATGCCCAGATCTTTTCACAACAGATTTTGTCTACGTATATCTCCTCTATCTAGTATATGTGAATTTAATATATTTTGTATCCAAGAACAAGACGATATTTATCCCTATTGAATTTAATTTCATTAGATTCAATTTAATACTCTAGTCTTTCAAGATATTTGTGGATCTATATTCCATCAGGGTATTAGTGATTTCTCCTAGTTGATATTACATGCAAAATTGATGAACATATTATCTATGCCTTTATCCAAGATATTGATAAAACTTAAATGGCACAGGGCCAAGACCAGTTTTCTGATGTATCTGCATTGTAGACCTCTAACTATAAGTGATTTTAAATAATTAACTAGTCCTTAATTCTATCCATCCAAATCTATCAAACCCATATCTTTCTATGTTCTCCATAAGAATAGTATGCCATTTTAGAGGGAAAGAAAACTTTTCTAACATCTATGTAAACTATATACTCAGTCTTAACTCTCATCTACAGTTTAGTAACCCTGTTCAAAAAAAGAAATGAAGGCATTAATTATTCTTGATGAAGTTACTTTCATTTTTGATTGATCACAAGATAGCTTTTTAATGATAACCATAGCTTTATTTGAAGCAATTAGGTGCTACATACACATCAACATGGAGTCAGGAAAAAATGAGTTCAAATCTGACCTCAGACATTTATTAACTATATAATTGTGAAAATCACCTAACCTTGATTGCTTCCTCAGCTCCATAACAAAGATGTCAATTGAATATGTTGCCTCAGTTTCCTCATCTATAAAATGAACTAGAGAAGGAAATGGAAAACCATCTTTGCCAGTATCTTTGCCAAGAAGTCCCAAAATGCTGTCATGAAGAGTCAGATGTTGAAACAACTCAACAACAACATCTTCAATTGAAAATGTACCTGTAATTAAGTACCCATCATATGCAAAGTACTTTACTAGGTGCGCATATAAAGATAAAATGACACTTTTCAACAAGCTTACATTCTAACAAACAGGACATCTAACATTTGCCTAGATAAGAACATAGTTTATAATTAGAGGAGGAAGCAAGGACAAACAACTAGAGAGTCATCAAGAAAGAATTCCTTCATGGGGTGGCATATGAGCTGTGCTATTTCAGGATCCAGAGAATATTAAGGAAGGAAACTAAAGGAATTTAGGAGATGTGATGAGGAAGAATAGCCATGAAGGCTAGCATATACAAAAACATGCAGATGAAGGAAGGAGATAGAAGGCTGGTTTGTCAGGAATATAAAATATGTTATTGTGAAATGGGGAAAATGTCTGAAAAGGTAAGCTGGAGCCAGCTGGTGAAACTCTTTTTAATAATAGTTTTTTTTGTTTTCAAAATACAGGCATAGTTATCAAAATTCACCCTCACAAAACCTTGTGTTTCAAATTTTTCTCCCTTCTTATCCCACTTCTCTCCCCTAGATAGCAAGTAATCCAATATAGGTTAATCATGTGCAATTCTAGTGAAGTTCTTCAAATACAAAATGTAGAGTTTTAATTTATTCTAGAGGTAATAGGGAGCTATGAAAGAATCTTTTACATAGAATTTTAGAAGGATGGATCTTAAGGATTATGTGAAACTCCTTTACTTTACAAATGCAGAAACTAAGGCCTAATGAGGAGTGACCCAAAAGCCTTTTCTTCTAGGGTCCTTTCTTGTATGGTCAGACAAAGCCATCTCTTAGGGAGACAGAAAATATTCCTAACCATAACTATGTTAAAACATAAAAAAGACAAATAAACACATATCCAGCTTTTGGCAGCTCAAATCTTTGTATCAGAAAAAAATGGACATGTAAGTGATTTATCACAATGTTATAAAGGAAACTTTTTTTTAAGAGAATTCAAGGGCAGAAAGTAAGTGGTTTTTGTTGTTCCCTCCCACACTCTTTATTTGCAATAGAATAAAAATGAAATATTATATGGTAAAAAAAAAGGCATAGGTAATAAGATTTATACAATTAATGTACACCGTTTAAATTAAAAGATTGAATCATTATTCTGAATAACATGAAAAAGAATGCCTGGAACTCTTGGCTCAATTTCTACTTATATGATACATGTTGCTTGGATTATGGGGTGTAATTAGACTCTTCCTCTAACAGGTCACTAAAATGATGGGGTTAAGCTATCAAATGATGAAGTTCAGAGTGATACCCAAAAGCATATTGGGGTTGTGGGCCAGTGTTACAAGGAATCTCAAAAGAATTTGTAGGCTTAGACATGCTCCAAATCAAGGGGCAAAGATATTTATTATGCTCTTGGAGCAGACTAAGTCCATAGGGGGTTTTTAGTAAGGAAAGGGGTCTTAGCAATTAACAAGGGGGATGACAAGTTCCCTAGAAGAAACCACAACAAAGATGTTCACCATGAGTGGCCTAATCCTAAAAAGTACTTTTGAAATAATAAGGACTACATGAACCAAATTTATAAAGAAGTTTAGTGGACTAATCCCAAAAGGAAGTTAGCAAGGGAAGGGGATTATGCCATTAACCAGCAGGCTAACCCTAAAAGGAATTTAACACCCCCAAAAAGAGTAAGACACCCTGAGGCAGGAGTACCATGGAGGGTTAGCCCTAAAAAAATGGTAGGAAAGATCTACAGGATGAGCAGATGCTTTATAGGAGCAATATAACCTTGGGGTTTTGACATCATAACTTGGATTTCTGATAGGATTTAGTAAAGGTGAGATTTCTAGAGACCTCCACCTGGGGTGGGACTTTAATCAGAAATTCACTTGAACAAAAGGCCTATTTAAGAACAAAAGGCTCACTTAAGGTTGAGATGATCCAATCAGTGCTCCTTCTGCTTACCTCAGGAAGTAGGTAGTAGTAGACTTCCAGACTGTATGCAAATTCAAGCTTTCTCTGCTAATTCTCAACTAGCTGTCCAGGACCTCATCCATTTCACCCATGTCTAGGGTTTCCTTCATTATTCCTTGGAAATTTGAACCCAGTGACAAAGTTTAGACAATATAATCAGTCATGTCCAAAGAATGATTGAGGTAAAGTTTTGACAAGTTTCATGAGAGTACACAAAGTCTTTTATATTCCATAGAGTCATATAAGTTTTCCAAATTTCTTGCTTCCTAAATCAAGCTGGTCTTATGGTCTGGCATATCTAATGCTAGAGAAAATAGGCCTGAGCACCCTCTTAATTCTTCATAATCCAGACAAGGATCCAGCCATTCCTTCTGTTGATTTGGATGAAAGAGCAAGGTTTTTGTTGTTTTGTTTTGGTTTTAGTTTCCTGGAGAGAAATGTAATTAGGTTCCCTGGGAGTGCTTCTGGGGAAAAAGGAACCAAGCCAAAAAGGTTAATTCTTTTTGGAGATGCCCTTTCTTTATTTTCTCTATAGGTGGGGAGGAAGAGGGTCATAAAAGGCTAATTGGAGGCTTGGTAAGCTTTGAGACTCTGGAAGATGAGGTAAAAATCTGTATATTATGTTAATTGAGGACACCATATCTTCAAAGAATGGTTGACAGAGTTAAAACTTTGGAATTAGCTAATAAACAAAAATTGGGTAAAAGTTGAAGTGGTGAATGAGGAAATGAGGTGATATTTATTCTGAGAGATGTTGTTGGGTATTGGAGAGTCTTATCTATCTGCCTTATAATTTTTAAAAATGGTTATGGGCTGTTAGATAGTACAGTGGAAAGAATACTTCAACTAAAGTCCAGAAGATTCAATTTAGCAAGTTCAAATCTGGCCTTAGATACCAATTATAGGATCCTGAGTAAGTCATTTAATCCCATTAACTTCAGTTTCCTCATTTGTAAAATGAACAGGAGAAGGAAATGGAAAGCCACTGCCAAGAAAATCTAAAATAGAGTCACAAAAAGTTGGACATAATTGAAAAATAACTGAAACAACAGAGATCAGTATGAAGATTGGAAACAAGGAAAAAACTCATTAAGAAGGAAGCACAATGTTAATATAGTCAGCATCAGAAATTAACCAAACTAGAACCAGAACCTCAAAACTGAATCATAATTCTAGGTAAAGATCAAGGTAGAAAAGACAAAAAGTGCAGGTCAGACAGGCCAGACAATACAGGGAAGCTGAAGTGGAAACCAAAATAGGCCCCAGTGGTTTTGCTTCTTTGCAGTGCTGACCAATCTCCTGTGAGGCAGCAGTGGCTCCCAGGTTGGTCTAACATAAAGCAATCAAGGGTCCACATCTGGCAACCAGATCATGATTGAAGCCTCACATGTTTTAGTGTGTGTTCAGCACCTGGATCATGGTGAAGTATTTAAGGTAACCTTTTTACATGCATTTTACAGGTTAATTAAATTTATACCTACTTATTGATTTTTTTTCAAAAATATATTTTATGGTGCTCTGTGGAGTTTTCAGCTATATTTGATTTTCTAAGTGTTCAAAGCATCTTCTCTGAATTGAGGAATCGATAATAATAGTAACAACAACAATAATAAAAAGCATCTTCTGACTATTTTTAGCTTTAATTTTGTGAATAAAACATTGATGCTCTTTTTAAGTTGGCCATCACTCATCCAGTCAGTTTTGCAGGCAATAACAGTTCGTTAGTAATATCGGATAGGGAAGATGTATGATGCTGTAAATATTTAAAATCAAATTTAAAAAAAAAGGAAAAAGACAGATAAATGCTCTGAGTTTAATATGGCAGCTGAAAGCTAAGCTTTGAGGGCTACTTTCTCTTAGCATCCATGGTTGTTTTCCCTTGTAAGTGGCAGTATTAGAAAAGAAGTAGCCAAAGGAACAAGGGCAGTTCTCAGAGATGGAACCTGTAGGGAATATGATTATGTGATAGCCAAGCATTTTAAAGTATTATATTCCCCTCCTGAGTCTGGGTGGAAGATCTGGGAGGAGGCAGAACTTTAAAGAAAATAATACGTTTCAAGTGATTAAAAGTTAACACATTATGGATAGTATTTTTCAATATTTTTTACTTGGATTTTTTGAGACACATTTCAAAACATTCTGATTAATTATATTCTTCACCAACAACTAAAAGTCATCATTTATTCCCTCTCTACCCTGATCAATCAATAATTAATCAATAAATATTTCTTAAGAAATTACCATATACTAGGTAAACTAATTCAGGCAGTGAGCATACAAAGACAAAATGAAATATTTCTTGTCCTTCTACAGCTTACAGTTTAAGACGGATAGCAATATATGTAATATATGCATATACAAGATAAATGAAAGATAGCTACAAAGCAAACTTAGAGGAGAAAAAAGGTGTTGAAAAAAAAGACTTCTTGGCTTTTCATCAAAGTATTATGATATACTTGTTAGAAAATTATAATTTAAGCATTCAATTGCTATTTTCTTTCATTAATTACCTCATCTCTTTTGATCTGTACCTTTATTCCCCCTCAGCCTCACACAGAGATAATTAATAATAACAGTAGCTAACTTTTATATATCACTATGTGCCAAATGCTGCGCTAAAAATTTTACAATTTTTCTTCTTCTTTAATATATATATATACACACACACATATATACATATAAACACATTGCTTTATGAATCATGATGGGAAAGAAAAATCAGAGCAAAAGGGAAAAGCTATGGGAGAGATTAGAAAAAAAAAAGAAAACAAGAAGTGAACATACCATGTGCAGATTTACATTCAGTCTCTCTAGTTCTTTTTCTGGATGCAGATGGCATTTTTTGTCTAAAGTCTATTGGGATTACTTTAAATTACTGAACCATTGAGAAGAACACAGTCTTTCATAGTTGATCATCACACATTCTTGCTGTTATTGTGTACAATGTATTCCTAGTTCTGCTTGTTTTACTCAACATCAGTTCATGTAAATCTTTCCAGGACTTTCTAAAATCAACTTGTTCATCATTTTTTATAGAACAATATTCCATTACCTTCATATACCACAACTTATTCAGCCATTCCCCAATTGATGAGCATCTACTTATTTTCCAAATCTTTGCTGCCACAAAAAGAGCTGCTACAAACATTTTTTCACATGTGGGTCCTTTTCATTCCTTTATGATTTCCTTGGGTTACAGACTCAGTAATGGCACTGCTGGGTTATAGGGAAAGCACAGTTTTATAGTTCTTTGGGCATAGTTCCAGATTGCTCTACAGTATGGTTGGATCATTTCATAACTCCATCAGCAATGCATTAGTGTACCAGTTTTACCATATCCCCTCCAACATTTATCCTTTTCTTTTCCTACCATTTTAGCCAATCTGAGAGGTGTGAAGAGTTGTTTTAATTTGCATTTCCCTAATTAATAGTGATTTAGAGCATTTTTTCATATGAGCATAGATGACTTAAATTTCATCTGAAAATTGCCTGTTCCTATTCTTTGACCATTTATCAATTGGGGAATGACTTTGATACAAAGTTTATACAGTTCTTTATATATTTTAGAAATGAGACCTTTATCAGAAATTCTGGCTATAAAGATTTTTTCCCCTAGCTTTGTACTTCCCTTTTAATCTTTTTTCTGTTGCTTTTGTTTATTCAAAACTTTTTTAGTTTAATCAACGTTGTCCATTTTGCCTTTCTTAATGTTCTCTAGTTTTTCTTTGATCATAAGTTCTTCCCTTCTTCAAAGATCTTTTAGGTAAATTATTCCTTATTCTCCTAGTTTGTTTATTGTTTTATCCTTATGCCCCAATCATGTATCCATTTTGACCTTATTTTGGTATGATGTATGAGATGTAGGTCTATGCTGAGTATCTGACATTACTTTCCAGTTTTCCCAACAATCTTTGTCAAATAATGAGTTCTTATTCTAGAAGCTGGAGCTTGGGGATTTATCAAATACTAGATTGCTACAGGCCTTGATTATTATGTCATATGTATCTAATCTATTCCAATGAACCACTGCTCTATTTCTTAGCCAGTACCAAATGGTTTTGATACTGCTGTTTTAATAATATAGTTTTAGGTTTGGTACTGCTAAGCCACCATCCTTTATATATATATATATTTTTTTCATTAATTCCCTTGATATTCTTAACCTTTTGTTCTTCTGATAAATTTTGTTATTATTTTTTTTTCTAGTTCCATAAAATGTTTTGGCAGTTTGATTGGTATGGCCCTGAACAAGCAGACCAGTTTAGGCAGAATTGTCATTTTTATCATATTAGCTTAGCCTACCCATGAACAATTGATATTTTCCCAATTGTTTACAGCTGACTTTATTTGTGTGAGAAGTGTTTTATAATTGTGTTCATATAGTTCTGGGTTTGTCTTGGCAGGTAGACCCCTAAGTATCTTATTTTCTCTACAGTATTTTAAATGGATTTTCTCTTTCTATCTCTCGCTGACAGGATTTATCAGTAATATATAGAAATACTGATTATTTGTGTGGGTTTATTTTATATCCTACAACTTTGCTAAAGCTGTGAATTTTTTCCAGTAGGTTTTTAGATGATTTTCTAGGATTCTCTAAGTATATCATTCTATCATCTGCAAAGAGTGATAGTTTTATTTCCTCATTGCCTATTCTAATTCCTTTAATCTTTTTTTCTTAGTGCTAAAGTCAGCATTTCTAGTACAATGTTGAATAATAGTGATAATAATGGGCATCCTTGTTTCACCTCTGATCTTAATGGCAGTGCATCCAGCTTCTCTCCATTACAAATAATGCTTGCTGTTGGTTTTAGATAGGAACTGCTTATTATTTTAAGGAAAGCTCCCTTTATTCCTATGCTTTCTAGTGTTTTTAATAGGAATGGGTGCTGTATTTTGTCAAAACCTTTTTTGGCATCTATTGAGATTATCATGTCATTTCTGTTAGTTTTGTTAATGATATAGTTGATTATGGTAATGGTTTTCTGAATATTGAACCAGCCCTTCATTCCTGGTATAAATCCTACTTGGTCATAGTATACTATTCTGCTGATAAATTGCTGTAATCTCTTTGCTAACATTTTATCTAAAACTTTTGCATCAATATTCATTAGGGAAATGGGTCTATTATTTTGTTTCTCTGTTTTGGCTCTTCCTGATTTAGGTATCAGTACCATGTTTTTAATCATAGAAAGAATTTGGTAATACTCCTTTATTTAATTTTCCAAATAGTTTTCATGGTATTAGAATTTTTGTTCTTTAAATGTTTGGTAGAATTCACTTGTGAATCCATCTGGTTCTGGGGATTTTTTCTTAGGGAATTTGTTAATGACTTGTTCAATTTCTTTTTCTAAAATGGGACTATTTAAGTATTTTATTTTTTCTTCTCTTAATCTGGGCAATTTATATTTTTGTAAATATTCATTTATTTCAGTTGGATTATAAAACTTTCTGAGTATGACAGAATAGACCCTAATTATGGACTTAATTTCTTTGTCATTGGTGGTAAATTCCCCCTTTTCATTTTTGATGCTGGTGATTTAGTTTTTTTTTCCCTTCCTTTTTCTGATAAAATTAATCAAAGGTTTATCTATTTTGTTGGTTTTTTCATAAAACCAACTTTTTATTTTATTTATTAATTCAACAGCTTTCTTAGTTTCTATTTTATTAATCTCTCCTTTGAGTTTCAGAATTTAAAATTTGGCATTTAATTGGAGGTTTTAAACTTGTTCTTTTTCTAGCTTTTTAGTTATATGCCTAATTCATTGATCTCCTCTTTCTCTATTTTATTCATATAGCTATTTAGAGATAGAAAATTTCCCCTAAGAACTGCTTTGGCTGCGTCCCATAAATTTTGGTATGTTGTCTCATTATTGTCATTTTCTTGAATGCCATTATGGATTGTTTCAGTGATTTCTTGTTTTACCCACTCATTCTTTAGAATTAGATTATTTAATTTCCAATTTGTTTTTAATCTATCATTCCCTGGCCCTTTATTGAATATAAGTTTTATTGTATTGTGGTCTGAAAAAAAAGCATTTATTATTTCTGCTTTCTGCATTTGATCATGAATTTATGCCCTAAAACATTGTCATTTTTTTGTGTAGGTGCCACGTATTGCTGAGAAAAAGTTGTATTCCTTTCTTTCCCTATTTAGTTTTTTTTCCAGAGGTCTATCATATGTATATTTCCTGGGATCCTATTAACTTTCCTAGTGTCTTTCTTTTTTATTTTGTGGTTAGATTTGTCTGATTTTGAGAGAGGAAAGTTGAGGTCCCCCACTAGAATAGTTTTGCTTTCTATTTCTTTCTGTAATTGGCTTAAAATCTTCTCTAGGAATTTGCCTGCTCAAACACTTAGTGCATACACATTTAGTATCACTACTACTTCATTATTTACAGTATCCTTTATCAAGATGTATTTTCCCTCCTTATCTCTTTTAATAAGGTCTATTTTTTACTTTTGCTTTATCTGAGATCAGAATTGCTTCACCTGCCTTTTTTTTTTTACTTTAGCTGAAGGATAATAAATAATGTTCTAGACTTTTACCTTTACTCTGTATGTGTCTCTCTGTGTCAAATGTGTTTCTTGCAAACAACATATTGTAGAAATCTGTTTTTTAATCTACTCTGTTATTTGTATCTGTTTTATGGGAGAGTTCATCCCATTCACATCAACAATTATGATTACCAGCTCTATTTCCCTCCATTCTATTTTTCCCTTGTATATACTTTTGTTCTCTCTTTCCACTCTGTCTTTAAGTTATCATTTTTTTTACCCATCCCACCTACTACCGTACCTCTTATCACCTCTTCCTCCTTCCCTTAGTAATGTTTTTTAACCCATTCCACACACTATCTTATCTTCTATCAACCTTTCTCCCCTTTTCTTATCTTTTCCCCCCAATGTTTCTTCCCCCCTTCTATCCTATCCCTCCCTTTTCTTTTCCTCTTTCTCCTTCTACTTCTTTATAGGATTAGATATATTTGTATACCAAATTGAATGATTAAGTTATTTCCTCTTAGAGCCAAAACTGATGAAATCAAGTTTCAGACAATGCTTATCACCCTCCTTTCTTTCCCTCTATTGTAATAGGTCTTTTGTATATCTTCATGTGAATTGGTTTTCCCATTATACTTTCCTTTTCCTCTTTTTTCAATACAGACTTTTTTCTACCCCTTAATGTCTTTTTCTTTGATTTTATAACATCAGAGTCCATTCACAACCACACCCTCAGTGCATGTGATGACCCCTTTTGTCTGCCCCATTGAGAGATACAGTTTTCTAGAGTTATAGAAAATGCTTTTCCATCTAAGGATTTAAACAATTTAATCTTTAAATTATATATATATATATATATATATATATATATATATATATTTTTTTTTTTTCTGGCAGCTAGGTGGTGCAGTGGATAGAGCACCAGCCCTGAAGTCAGGAGGACCTGAGTTCAAATCTGGTTTCAGACATTTAGCCCTTTCTTACTTGTGGGTCTCTGGGCCTGTGTCATTTACTCAATATCGACTCAGAAAAAAAAAAAAAAAATATATATATATATATATATGTATATATTTCCTCTGTTTACCTTTCTGTGCTTCTCTTTACTTCTGTGTAGATTAAATTTTCTGTTTAGTTCTGTTTTTTTCCATAGAAATGATTAAATGTCTCATACGTCATTGAAGCTCCATCATTTTAATTGAAAAATGATGCTGAGTCTCACTGGGTAGTTAATTCTTGGTTGTAACCCTAGGTCTTTTGCCTTCCTATGGTATTCTAGGCCTTCTGATGTTTTATTGTAGAAGCTGTTAATTCTTGGGTAATCCTGACTTTTGCTCCTTGATATTTGGCTTGTTTTTTTTTTTTTTTGTTTTGTTTTTTTTTTTCTGGCAGTTTGCAGTATGTTTTCCTTGAAAGTATAGTTTTGGAGTTTCACAGCAATGTTCCTTGGAGTTTTCCTTGTGCGATCTCTTTCCAAAGGTGATCAATAGATTTTTTTTTTCAAAAAGTATTTCCTCCTCTGTCTCTAGAATATTAGGGTAATTTTCCTTAATGAAAGGAAAATTCTTGTATCTATCCAGACTCTTTTTTTTTTTTTTTTGTCATGGCCTTCAAGTAAACCAATAACTTCTTCTGAATCTATTTTCCAAGTCTATGGATCTATTTTTCCAATGAGGTATTTCACATTTTCTTCCTTTTTTTATTCTTTTTAGTTTAATTGATTCTTGCTGTCTCACAAAGTCATTAGCTTCTATTTGCCTGTAGTTTTTTAATGTGTGATTTTCTTCAGTTAACTTTTGTGCATCTTTTTCTCTTTGGTTAATTCTACTTTTAAAGGAGTTTTCTTCAATTTTTTTTTTCTTTCCTTTTTCAGGCTGTTGACTCTCCCATGCATACCTCTCATTTCCTTTCTCATTTTTTTTCTCTCTTATTTACCTTTTAAAGCCTTTTATGAGCACTTTCAAAAAACCTCTTTAGGCTTGAGACCAATTCATAGCACTCTTTGACATTTCCTATATGGACATTCTGTCCTCTTGTGAGTTTGTGTTTTGGTGCCCTCTTGCCACAGTAGCTTTCTACAATCAATCCTTTTTTTTTTCTTGCTCATTTTCTTTCCTTTTCTTTTGGCATTTCTTTTTTTTTTATTTAAGGTTGAGCTCTGCTCCTGCGATTTAGGGGGTGCTGTCCCAAGCTTCTTGTGCAGCTCTGAGCCTTGGCTTTGAGCAAAGAGGCTCCTTGTGTTTGCTAGAGGTAACTTTACCTGCTCTTTTCAGGAAACAGCCTGGTTTCCCAGCGTTTGCCTTCTGAACTGGGATTGGAAACTGCCCCACTGATTTGCTCCTCTACCTTCTCACAAGTTTTCCCACAATGGACTGGACATCATTTTCACTCTAGTGAAACTGAAGTTTTTTCAGTCTATTTTGAGTTGAAGAGTGGTTTCATTCTATCAGACTCTGGTCTGATGGTTTCATGTGGTTTTTGAGGGAAACGGTAAAATTATTCTTATTAAATTCTTTATTCCCATTGCACAAATGAGGAAATTAAAACAAACAGGATTTGTTCAGGGTTATACAGTTAGTAAGCTTCTGAGGTCAGATTTGAACTCAGTTTTCTTCCTGACTCCAGACCTGGCACTCTATTCATTTTCTGATCTGTCATGATCATACCTATAATCTCACTATCACCTCTACAATCCAAAATTCTGAAGGTCTTCTACTAACCACTAATATCTTTGTGCCTCACTTCTCCTAAACCTATTTAGCAACATCAGAATGATTTCCACTCACTCCATCTGTCCCTCCCATCTTAGTCCATTATTTCTACTCTAATCTAACTATTCTTCCCTTACATCACTATACCTTGAGTTAGTCAGTTGAAATACACACCATCCTCTATTCTTGAATTCTCTGATCTCCTGTTCTATTTCCTCATCTATTTTGTCAGACTCTAATTCTAGGTTATCTACAATCAACCTTCTCCCTTTTCTCCTCTACCCACTTTCCCTGCACCCAAACTTTTGGAGAAAGTTGCATAATTGTGCTAATTGGATACATCATAAATGTGTACTGTCTTAATTTAGTTAGACCTCTGGTGATCTAAAGAAAGCCTTTTATAGTTCCTTAGTTGATTATCTTTTTCTCAGAGTGGCCATTCCAAATCATCTCATTTCTTATAAAATAATTTTACTCATCTACTTCCTTCCTCTTATCAGTACAGGATCTCATCACCTCCTTTTCCAGGAAAATAGATCAGCAGTTATAATTTCTTCTTCTCTATGCCATATCTCAAAATTCTTCAATACCATTCTCTTTCTTCCCCCATTCCTTTTTGATATGCTCCTGTCAAAGAGGCTTATCCAAGACCAAGTATTCTATTTATACCCTTGATCCCCTCCCCTCCTATTTGTTTAGGCAGGTTTGATTTTTTTTAATTATTCCCTCATGCATAAACTCTAATTTCTCTATCGACTATCATCTTCCTTTTTGTCCATATGAAGGTCTTGGTTTCTCCCAACCTCAAAAATAAATAGGACTTTACCCTCCCCTCAAGTTATCATCCTATTTCTCTCTCTATTCCTCCTATTACCCAATTCCTTTCAAAGCCAAAGTTGTAGAGAGAGGAGATGACAAACTGAAATGAAACAAAAAAAGTTATTTGTACTTTTTGTCTCCATTTCTTCTCTGTCCCATTCAACTCTCAGTCTCTTGAAATCTATCTTTCAACTTCACGGCTCAACTCAAGCCACTGTTTTAATGATTATCTCTTATTCCTTAGTTGTTAAAGTGGATGGTCTTTTCTCAGTCTTCATCCTTTTTGACTCCTCAATATATATCCTGTTGACTCCTAATTCTCTGTGATTTTTAGTATGCTGCTTTTATATAGTTCTGCCTTCACTTGATTCCTCATTTTCCTTTGTTACATTATAATCTAAGTCATGGCCCCTCATAGTGGATTTTCCCCAAAGCTTTGCACTGAACACGTTTCTCATCTATTTCTATCCTCCCTCTTGCTGATATCAATTAGTTCCTGGGTTCAGTGACCATCTTTATGCAGATATTCCATAGACACTGATAGATATTCTGTCCTTAGAATTTTACTGATATCTTTTTATCATCTCTTTCCTGAGATCCAGTTTTATGTCACCAAAAAGGCATGGTCCTGATCCCAATGCTTCCCAGGCATTCTCTTTCTCTGGGCTTGGGCATTGGAGTTGACTCAATCATCTCACTTGCATTTACTTCTGGCAGGACTGGGGTGGTATTCCTAGGGGAGCAGTCATATAATTAAAGTTAATATTTTCTTAAAGTCCTACATACTTTGTGTACAAGTTTATAACATGTAAACAGATAAGTATGTGTGTGTATATATGTATGTATATCCATATACATACATATACACACATATACACATACAGATATCAATATTATGTACATGTTGTCATGTAGTTGTTTTAGTCAGGCTCAACTCTTCCTTACTTCATTTGGGGTTTTCTTGGCAAAGATATTGGAGTGATTTGTCATTTCCTTCTCCAGATCATTTTATAGATGAGGAAACTGAGGCAAACAGGGTTAAGAGACTTGCTCAGGGTCACACAGCAAGTGTTTGAGGATGGATTTGAACCTGGGAAGAAGTCTTCCTGACTCCAGGACAGGAACTCTATTCATTGCACCACCAAGCAGCTGTTATATGAACACACACACACACACACACGTATCCTTATCTGTTTATATATGACATCCCCCCAAAAGAAGGTAAGCTTCTTGAGAAGGAGACTGTTTTCCACTCTGTTTTGACTTTTCAAACCCCATGCCTCTTGAGAAGCCTTTGCAAATATTCACATTATGGACACCAGGGGCATGGCTTTAGCTTTGGAAGGGACCTCAGAGGCATTTGATGAAAATTGGTTAAATTGTATTAAAATGGATTAGATTAAGGACCTGAGGGTGAAATAGATAATCTCTTACATTTTTTTTTCTACATCTATTGCTCTGTGGTTCTGAAAAAGAATAAAACTCCCTGGTGAACAATGTTTACTGCAGGCTGATGCATGTCTTCCCATGAGTGCCCAGAAGGCTTGGTTAATGGGGCAGTGGAAATATCAGAGTAGGGATGGAAACTCTAGCCTTTGGGATTCCAAGTTATACCATCAACAAGTAAATATCAAGAACATATATTGTGGCCAGCTCTGTATCTGGCTCTGTGAATTAGTCATAATTAGAAATTCTTCTGCCTTATGAAATAATAGTTCTGGAGGTGGGAGAATAGGATGAGAGGGATTAGCAACAGGGAAAAAAGGATGTTCAGATAGGAGAGAGTAGGAAAAAGTACAGTGGTGCCACAAAGAGTTGGTGGGCTTGGGTTAGCTAGGTGGCTTAGTGGATAGAGCATCAGCCCTGAAGTCAGGAGGACTTGAGTTCAAATCTGGTCTCAGACACTTAACATTCCCTAGCTGTGTGACCCTGGTCAAGCCACTTAACCTCAATTGCCTCAGCAAAAAGCAAAAAAAAAAAAAAAAAGAGTTGGTGGGCTCAATTACATCGGGAGAAGGGGAGGTAAATTCTTCATCAGAGGTTGGTGGGAAAGGAATAATCCTAGAGAGAAGTGTGCCAGAATGATGATGTTCTATGAATGGTAGTGAGACCCAAGGCCAAGTATAGGGATCAAAAAAAAAAAAAAATCCACCAACTTCCGTCTCCTTAGGGCCTTCAGAGAATTATGAAGAAATGGCAAGTTCAGAAGTAGTGGAGCTATCATTACTTTTCTTGGACTATCAGAAATTTTTCAATATTCACTACTTTAGAATCTAGAGACCAGTCACAGGAATGGGTTTATACTTTCTTTGTATACACTTTTAAAAGGTCTGAGGATTGCTTTCTCCAAAATTCCACCTATCAAGCCTCTAACCAAACAAAACAATCTATCATCAGTAAGCATCTATGAAGTGCCTACTATGTGCCAGGTACTGAGGATTTAAGGTGAAAAAAGAGTTGGACTATTATGAAGAAACATAATACAGTTGGGATATAGTTCTTACTTGCAGTGAAACAGCTGGTATCATTGAAGCAGCAGTGAACTGTGAAGCAGAAAATGTTTTTTAATTCTTGTCATCCTTAATTAGTTGCATCTGACTTTGGGCCAGTTACCTTTACTTTATGTGCCTAGGGTGGTATATATAGCACAGGATAGTAGAATGAATGCTGTTGAATTTGGAGTCAGAAGACCCAGATTCAAAACTCAACTCAGATTCTCACTATCTATAGGACTCCCAGAGGCTGCCTTCTGTAAAATGTGGTGGGAAAGGGAGGGAATTTCAGTTCTAATTCTATAATTCTAGCATTGGTTTAGATGATTTCTAAGGTTCTTTCTAGATCTAAGAGTATAAGGATAGATTATCATGTACTGGGCCGTTCATAGTCAGATTATATTTGAAGTATTGTATTCAGTTGGGGAACCATGTTTCAGGAAGGACAAGATAGAGCATAAATAGAACCATATACCCAGAGATATTATAGGATCATAGGATCATAGATTTAGAACTCAAAGGGACTTTAAAAGCCAACTTATGCCAGTTTTCTTAATCTGTAACTGAAAACCTGAGGCCATTATCTCATGAGGTAATAAACAACACCCTGTCATTAAATGTCTTCAAGAGAAAGCTGGTGACCACTTGTTAGGGATGTTGCTTGATGCAAGTGCATTCCTAATTAGGTGAGGATTGGCCTGGATGATCTCTCCAATTCTCTCTAACTCTGAGGCTCTGTGCTTCTATAAAATGATTGTATGGGTGAAAATTGTACATATGTGGTATGCATAGATTTAAGAGACATATATATATATGAATATATTCCAGTATTAACTGATATTCTTTGAACATTCTTGGTACCTAAACATACTAATGATTATAATAAAAAGAATAACACAAAGCTATATATATATGTAGGGAGTAGGAATGATGATGATTTATAGAAATGGTTCAACGTAGTTTGTTCTTTCATAGATCATTTAAAAAAAAATTGAAACATGCATTAAATTCCCTGAAATTCAGCTGGTGTGATGGGGTATGTAATAATTGGTAAATATGTCTTTTGGGGCTGGGGTCTGTATGTGAATGTATTTGTGTTTCACAAATATTGTCTCCATCCTTTACTGTTAAATTTCAAAATAAGAGTCAATGAAAATAAGGTACACTGCATGCGGTTCTCTTGTTTTATTATCTGTCATTTAATTTTTAATATGTAAGTGACAACTGATATATTACCTAATCAAAAGAAAGAGAATTATACATTGCACATAATCAGTTATTTTTGCCATATCACAAAAATTAGACTAACAGATGAGGAAAATAAATAAGATGAACTTTAAAAATGAAAATGCTTAGCCTTTGGAATTTTAGTTGACAGCTTTTGAAAATTAAATTATAAGTCAAGTACTGATAGGTTTGATATCTTCTTTGCAGCTTTGCAGATGATGTATTGCTACTTTAATGGAATATCATTTATCATCTGATAATAACAAATGTAGTATTTCTGAGCTTGTCATCTCTTCTGTGATGACAAATAGTCCAACTTGTACTGGTGATAATGGAATTTTATAATGATCTGTCCTAAACTGAGTCAATTGCAACATGAGCAATTTTTCTTTAAATCTCATAATACCTATTAAACATAGATTACAAAAATAAGTTCCTCAGGCTTAAGTGTGTGAGACTATCAATGAATCCAGATTTTAGGGGGACATCTCTTGTTGCCTTATGGATTGGGCCAATATTTACTTGTTTATCAAAATTATTCCTCTTAGGCTACTGAGATAGCTTGTCGGAGGCTGTCGGAAATGGCAAACTACAAAACTTATGGTATAAAGTAGGCAATGAAAACTCAGTTTATCTCTAGAAAAAAAATAGACAGTGTATTCTGTTCAAGATTATACTAGACCAATCCATCATTTCATATAGATTTATTTAATGAAGGCCTTGTTTGGAGAAACCCAAGCTGAAAAGCTAGCCATCTTTCCCACTTTATCTCCAAATAGGATTTATTTTATGCTGTAACTCTTGGCTTGTCAGATATCACCATCCTGTTGCATTTGCCCATTCCACAGTCCAAATTTATCTCTGTCTCATTCTTTTTCCCTGAAATTTCTAAACAGATTCAAACCTCATGGGAAGACCTACAATGAAAACCCAAGAACTATGGAATCAGAATAGGAAGTGACCTTACAGATGAGGAAAATGAGGTTCAGAAAGGTGAACAAAGTTAGGCAAGGTCACAGATTGTAGGTAACTGAGTGGGGGAAGGTAGTGATGTCTTTTGAAATACTACACTAAAAGAAATCTTTATCATTTCTGGATTCTGGACATTTGTTCCTATATCATTGCAAGACAACACTGCTAGTAATTGATATAGCAATGTGATCAGGAAATGAATATTAGAAGGCTTAGTGTTTCATTTTTCCTATTAGCTTCCCTTTCCCCTGCCTAAACCTTCTCAATGTCCTTCTAATTCCCAGGCTGGCAGGAAAGAATGGGAAAAGGCCCAGTGTGAAATACTTTGTTTTGACAGCAAGGGATCTGAATGTAATGGAATATGAGCTGAGGATGCTTTTAATGGAGTGGACCTAGTATGCAAATTGATACCTGACATAAGTGAAACATTCATGGACAGAGAGAATGGATAAAGATGGTATGGGGGGATTAGCAGAGATTGGTCTGAGACAGGCTCCAATAATAAAGTTAGCAGGTGACAATTACATAATCATTTAGCCTTTCAATATTACTGGTAAAATCCTGCTTGTGATATATACTTTTTTCTTTTTCATTTAACTTGATTTTTTTAATTCCTACTGTACAATCTGATTTATTTTCTAAACTGCCTTGCCTGCATCTCTCTTTTGTCTCTTATCTTACACACTATCTTGTATTATTCTTTTCTGTGAATGTGTAACTATCCTTCTCACTCATCCACCCCAATCTCCCAATAAAAAACAAGCAAGCTATTTGAAGCAGGACTTTTCTGCTGCTTTGTAGTTTTAAGATGAAATATAAAAAACATTTTTATTCATATCTGTGATTTCTTCCTGGTATGGAAAGCCTTTCTACCATGCAATGTAATTGGTCAATTCTACTGTACTTTACAGTCTTAGAGAGTGACCTAGGGATTGAGAGTTTAAATTGTTTAAACAATTTACTCAGGGCCACACAGCTAACATAGGTAGGCCTCAGGTCTTCCTGAGTCTGAAGTTGGCCTTCTGTCTACTACAATATAATTCCTCTGCCTCATACATTAAAAGTACTGAAAATAATTGAATACAACTCCTACTGCACACAACTTTGACTACCTACTTACACAAACTCTGGCTGTTCTAGATCTATTTGCTGTATCAACTGATATGCACTGTGGGCCCCCTCCAGATATCTAGGTGTGTAGATGATATTTACAATCAGAAAAGATCTTAGATAGTACATAATTCAATCCCCCTTTCTTTTTAAAGATGATGAAACTGAGACACAGAAAAGTAAAGTAGTTTTCTCAAAGCCACATAGGTAGAGAGATTCTAACTCTGTATCTTCTAACTACCCATCAGCTTATATCAAAGGATATTTTCCCGCAGAGTTCTCCAATCCATTTTTCTATGAACAGAAAAGGGACTTGATTAATAATAGCTGACATTTTATAGTGCTTTAAATGTTACAGAGAACTTTATGTGAATTATGTCTTTTTGAACTTCACAATACATCTGTGGGACAGGTTGGATTATCTTCATATACATATGGGCAAAAATATTGATGCAGGCTACTAGGTGAGAGAGTAGATAAGAGTGTTGGGTCATCCACATTCTTTCCCAATCTCTCTATTTTATGCTCTCAATGAGAAGGCAAGTAAGTTGATTAAAGCTGTACATATGAAGTCATGCAAAACACATTTCCATATTAGTGCTGTCGTGAATAAAAACACAGACCCCTATTCCAAAAAAAAAAAAAAAAACATTTCAATCTGTGGTCAGATTCTATCAGGTTTTTTTTTGTTTGTTTTTCTGAAGATAAATATTATTTTTCATCATTGGTTCTTTGGAATTGTCTTGAATCATTATACAGATGAGAACAGCTAAGCCATTCACAGTAGATTGCTGTACAGTATCATTGTTACCATGGTCAATGTTCTTCTGGTTCTGCTCACTTCACTTTGTATCAGTTCATGTAAGTCTTTTCAGATTTTTATTAAAACTTTCTGCTTATCATTTCTTTTAGCACAATAGTATTCCTTCATAATATTTTTGTTATTAATTAAAAAGGTGAAAAGCATGAGATAACAATAATTCTATTCCAAAGTAGACCACAACTTTAATGACTTGCCATTAGCTAAATGGTGTAGGGAAGAGGTGTCAAACACACTGCTTGACTCCAAGGAGACCATAAAATTCCCAAATACAGCTTGAATTAGATTAAAGAATAATTGGAAAATGTTTAAC
This sequence comes from Myrmecobius fasciatus, assembly GCA_023553655.1. NCBI lineage: Eukaryota > Metazoa > Chordata > Mammalia > Dasyuromorphia > Myrmecobiidae > Myrmecobius > Myrmecobius fasciatus. The sequence goes on along the minus strand of JAJPUD010007540.1, from coordinate 34,659 downwards.
AATATATATCCAAATAAGATACAAATATTTAATTGTGGACAAGGATCTATTTCTATTTGAGTTTGACATGACTGGTTTAGGGGATATAAAATTCCATTATGCTTATCATTCACTAACTACAACAAGAATTTTTTGCTATAGAGCAGGGGTCAGGAAATTACAGTGTAATAACAGAGCAAATCAGGCCTGCTGCCTATTTTTGTAAGCCCTAAGAGAAGAATTATTTTTACATTCAATTTAAAATAAATTATTTATTGTATTTTTAAATGTACAAATCATTCTTATTTCATGACCCTGGAAAACAGGCAAGGGACAAGATTTAACCATTAGGCCATAAAATTTGCCAACCCTTGCTATAGAAGAAAACACCACCTTAAACATCATTAATCTCTGAATAAGATATAATCTCTCTCTGTCTTTGTCTCTGTCTGTCTGTCTGTCTCTCCTTTCTCTGTCTCTCTGTCTCTCTCCATCTATCTTTCTCTCCTCTCTTCCTCTCTCTCTGTTTCTCCTCTCTCTCTCTTTCTGTACACACACACACACACACACACACACACACACACATATATATATTATATATATATATATATATATATATATATATATATATATATATATATCATATGGATCCTTGAAAGAATTAACATTAGAGAAAACCTTATTAGGAACCTTTTGGTTATTATTATCAAGTGTGATGTAGAGCAGGGGGACGCTCTCTAGGGGTGTTTGCCACTGATTTGGAGGAGTTCCAGTGCAATAGAACTTCAAGAGGCGATGCAACCTTCCAGATGCTCCTCTTTGCAGATAGTATGACACTGATGACATCAAGATCAAGAACAACTGGAGAGATTGATATATAATCATTGCTAAGACTTTGGTCAAACTACAACCCTGAGATACCACTACACACCTGTCAGATTGGCTAAAATAACAGGAAAAGATAATGATGAATGTTGGAGGGGATGTGGGAAGGCTGGGACACTGATGCATTGTTGGTGGAATTGTGAACGGATCCAGCCATTCTGGAGAGCAATTTGGAACTATGCTCAAAAAGTTATCAAACTGTGCATACCCTTTGACCCAGCAGTGTTTCTACTGGGCTTATATCCCAAAGAGATCTTAGAGGAGGGAAAGGGACCCACATGTGCAAGAATGTTTGTGGCAGCCCTTTTTGTGGTGGCTAGAAACTGGAAACTGAAGGGATGCCCATCAATTGGAGAATGGCTGAATAAATTATCGTATATGAATGTCATGGAATATTATTGCTCTGTAAGAAACAACCAGCAGGATGATTTCAGAGAGGCCTGGAGAGACTTGCATGAACTGATGCTGAGTGAAATGAGCAGAACCAGGAGATCATTATACACAGCAACAACAATACTATATGATGATCAATTCTGATGGACATGGCTCTCTTCAACAATGAAATGTTTCAAACCACTTCTAATTATTCACTGAAGAAAGCCATATACACCCAGAGAGAGGGATGTGAAATGTGGACCACAACATAACATTCTCATACTCCTTGATTGATGTTTACTTACATTGTGTTTCCTTTATCTGATATATCTTTTGTGTAGATATGATTTTTCTTGCACAACAATGATAAGTGTGGAAATATATATACATATATTCCATTTGTCAAGTATTTTAACATAATCAACATGTAGTGGATATCCTGCCATCTAGGGGAGGGGTGGGGAGTTGAGGGGAAAATTTGTAACAGAAAACTATGTAAGGGTTAATGTTGAAGAATTACTCATACATATGTTTTGCAAAAAAAAAAAAAAGACTTTGGTCTAACTATCCATATAGGAAAAACCAACTGGATAAAAACTGGATAGTTTGAACTACTTATGCTATTGAATGAAACACCTAGAGAACTTGTTTATCCAAGCTTGGAAAGTCATAGCAAATTGAAAAAATCAGTCTAGCAATAAAGAGAAGGGGAAGAAAAGACTGGATTGCCTTTGGAAACTTATGCTCATGACCTCAAGCTTCCTGAAACAAAAACCCCCTGTTTTCAATACAAATGTTCTCTTGGTCTTGTTGCATGGCTGTAATTAGTGAAATACCATGGTTTTCAGGAACCAAAATTGATGATTAGTCAGAAGGTGATGAAGAATACGTCTGTGGAGGCTGCAATATATTTATACCTTTGAACTTATAAAGCAAAAATGTCGGCAAAGAAATGTTCAAACAGGAAAGAAGGTAACAAGAATGAAGGATGATCAGTGGACTGCCCTTGCACTCCACTGTTATCCTGATGATATTAAGTGAAAGCAAAAAAGGCCCCTGTGTCTGGTGTACTTTATGTGACAACTTTACCCAGAATGTGTAAATATAAATGAATTGCATTATGTATTATTAGAAGGAATCTCCACATTAATGAAATTACAAAGACATATGAGCATTAGAATGAAGAAGATGATGACTAATGATAAGAATTAACTGAAAGAATTCTTCTTTGTCCCATAGGGCATTTTACTTTCTTTTTTTTTAATTAAAACTTTTTATTTTCAAAATATACACATGGACAATTTTTAACATTCACTCTTACAAGACCTTGTGTTCTAATTTTTCCACTCCCTCTCCTAGATGGTAAGTGATTCAATATATGTTAAACGTGTGCAATTCTTTTATACATATGTCCTCAAATATCATGCTGCACAAGAAAAATAAGATCAAAAAGAAAAAAATGATGAAGAAAACAAAATGCAAGCAAACAACCACAAAAAGAGTGAAAATACTATGCTGTGGTTCACATTTGGTTCCCACTGTTCTCTTTCTGGGTACAGATAGTTTTATTCATCACAAAACCATTACAACTGGCTTGAATCATCTCATTGTTGAAAAGAGCCATGTCCATCAGAATTGATCATCGTATAATATTGTTGTTGCCATATATCATGATCTCCTGGTTCTGCTCATTTCACTCAGCATCAGCTCATGTAAGTCTCTCCATGCCTCTCTGAAATCATCCTGCTGGTCATTTCTCACAGAACAATAATATTCCATGACATTCATAGACCATAACTTATTCAGCCATTCTCCAACTGATGGGCATCCATTCTGTTTCCAGTTTCTTGCCACTACAAAAAGGGCTGCCACAAACATTTTTGCATAGGGTATTTTACCAAAGAGAAGCTCAGCCCATCAGGATGCTTACTGAAGTGTCCCTCTGCCTGCAGAAAAACTCTAGGCAAATATAAGTTCAAGTCCTGACAGATGGTCCACACATAAGAGATGCATTAGGAGAGAAAGAAAAACAATAAACACTGCAATTTTCAGTGCTGATACTCCAATTGCTAGCTAAGAGAGCTTTTTTGATGGGGAATACCCCAAAGGTTGCTATTAAGATAAGTCTGAGGCCTTTCCACATTTCCCTAGACACCTGCTCATAGACAACAGGGACAGTTACACTGATCTGTAGCACGGACATCACTTGAAATGCTCATCACTGGCTTATAGATGGACTTTTATGACAGGAAGCCAAGTGACTCACAGATGCCTCTGGGGTGGGGATTTGGGGGAGAGCCAGGTTCTTCACAATTCCTTCCTTCCCCTAGTCCCAGAGATTCATCATAAGGGAAAAAAGACAGATCATCAAATGACAATTTACCCTGATACCAAACCTTAGTATCTCAGAACTTGATAAAGTTGTCATCCACTTATCTGTTTCTTTGGAATATATTGCTAACAGCTCCGTCAACCTTCTGCAAGTGCTCCAGACTGAAACTGCTTCATTCCAACAACTATTTATTGACAACAGATTTATCTTGGATCTCTTCCTCACCCCTCAGGAAAGAGTCCAAACCCTGATAAATGCCTCTTTCTGTACTCACTTCAATGTATATGGAATTAAAATATCCATTTACCATGGCATCCAAGGCCTTATGTTATCATTCTCTGCCTTGCAATTAAAGACAATTACTGGACTCTGTCTCCTAGATTCACTGGTGTGGAGACCATTTTGTTTCTGCAATCACACCTAAACAGCTGATCTCTAACATTATTACTCTTTTAGTTTTATTTCTTGTCCTAAATGCCTTCACATGTAGGATCAGCACTCTTTGATGTACCAGCGTTAACAATTCCATTCAACTGTTCCTCTTTAATTTTGCTCTGAAAATACCAAGTGCCAATTCTGAATTTGCAAAGATGGGTGCTTTGGATGGGGCTAATATAACTTCCTAGAAGAGAGAGAAAGAGAGGAAACAAAGGGAAAAGGAGCCATATAACATCCCCTCTCTTTCCCTGACATGAGTGACTCCTTCTTGAAGACCTGCTTTCATTCTCTCAAAACTGGGGAGTCACCTGCATTTCTTTGCCCTCTGTGCTCAAACTCCCTTTATTCTTATTCTTGCTTATAGATTGATTAATAGTCTTGTTGTAGGTTAAAAAGCAACAGAATCATTTAGCAACAGCTTTTGCAGATAGATTTGCCAGCAAGGTTGATAAAGATAGAAACTGACTGCTTCTCTTAGATTATTAAAAAAAAACAAACCTTTAGATTCTATGCAATTTTTTCATTTAAGAGTCTTCTCTGTTCTCTGTATGTCTGTTTCTCTGACTAAAATCTGCTTATCTTATCTATGAGCTGTGGTCATTTACCACAATAAGAATGTGAGGAAATTCAGACAGGGAGATCAACTAGAAGACTATTGTAATAATTGAATTGGGGGGGAAGACTAAAAATGGGAATAGAGAACAAGGAATGAATTTGGGAGACATTGCAATGGAAGACATAATAAAGTTTGGTGACAAATTGTATATAAATAATAAAAAAGGAGAAATGAAGATATCTCCATACTTGGGAACTAAGAGAATGGCAATATCATTGAGAAAAATATTTTCTTTTGCAATGATGCTGTTTCATTAAATTGGGATTTGGAGAATATATTTTCAGGTCATCTGTATTTTCACATATTGGATAGTGTGAGGGCCAATAGAAAAACATGGGGTTGTTTTAGAATGGAATTATTGTCTTTATATCTAGAAATATTGTAGAAATTAAAGCAAAGAGAAAAAATAGAGCTAGAAGAAAGTAAGTTAATAAAATGTTAATAATAATAAGTTAATTATTAAATTAAAAAGTTAATAAAAAGCTCCTTGAAGTCATGAATTGTTTTTGTATTTTCAGTGCCTAATATAGAGCTTGGCATCAGTAAGCGTTCAATAACTGATTGTTGATTGATGTAAGAGACCAATATTCTAATGCAGGCTCTTTAATCAGCTATGTATATATAGCCTTTAGGAAAACATTTTACTTCTAAAACTCTGCTATCTCATATATAAAATGGAACCATCATTTTTTTCCTTCCTTTCTCCTGGGATATTTTGCTAGAATTAAACATCTACAAGAGTATTTGAAAAGAACAAAGTTCAATTTGATGTACATTTTAGGATTTGTAAATGATGCAGTAAGCTATGTGCTCAGGTAAGGCTCAGGTGAGAATATGGCCCCTTGATGAAGTACCCATCCTGATTCTTGGTCTTCCCACTATCACATAAAGCTTTATTTGCTGCTGATTCTTCATTGTCTTTAAAATATTCCAAATTATGTGTTTATTCCATCATTTGAGGGGCAGTGAGGCTTGTTACATGATGGTAAAGTGCCAAGTTGCTGGAGTGACAGTGACAGGAATTTGAGAAGAGCTAGGCAAGCCTGAGCATCTTGTAATTAGAGAAAGGTACAAATTACAATAAGACAGTATCATGATTTCAACACCATCAACATGTTTTCCACATTACTTTGGGGAAAAGAATCTGATTGCTAATTGAATTAGAATAAGATAATGATTTTTAGTTAAAGAGGGAAAAGGGGTGAGTTTTCAATACCTATCACTCTAGCTTCTTTGTTGATTGAGAACAGTGGCATTTTGTGCTAAAGATTTGAAAGTAGAGAACTTGGAGTGGGGGTGGGGAGAGCTAATGAAGAGGTAGACAATGGAAGACACAAAGATTATTAAAATTATTGCTAAACTAAAATGTTGGACTCTAATATGAAATTCTCTAAACTTAAAAACCCAAACAGTAGCAATTTTTTTGAATGAATGTATAATTCATATGAAATCAATCAACAAATATTTTAGTATTTACTCTGTGTTTAAGTTCATTGTGCTAAACACGGGAGAAACAAAGAAAAAGCAAAAATTGTCCCTCCTTTAAGGAAATACATTTTAATTGAGAGATAATATATGCTTTATATCTTGTTAGCTACCTATTGCCTATTATGAAACTGTGTATTATATGTGTGCATATATGTATGTGTTTATATCTATATATACATATAGATAGATATCCACCCCATACAAACACAGAATATAAGTACATATTTACATTAGAAACACTGATCATGCTCAACTAGTGACATGAATATTACCATACTAGCAATATTGCTTTTGGTCAACTTCTGTTATGAAATGATGAAAATTGTATTATGAATATCTATATATATATACACTTATATACTCTCACATATGTACACATATATATGCATACATAAAAATGTGTGTATGCATATGTTTGTATATTATATCTTTTAGAATGAGAAACCCTAATTCTTGCCCCATAAATAAGTATGTGTGATCTTGAACATGTCACTTAATTCCTCTAAGGCTCTGGTTTTCCCTCTGTTAAATTAACTGGTTGGATGGACCAGGTGATATCTAACATGCCTCCCAGATCTGAATCCTATTATTGCACATATCCTATAACTGCACATATATTTGAAAGGTAATTACATTGAAGAAAGATTAGATGTATGTCCTTGGTCTCATATGATAGAAAGAGAAGTAATGAATGGAGATTATAAAGGTATAGATTTTAGCTTAATATAATCATGGAAAAACTTGCTAACTGAATTGATATAGAATGAAATAAGCACAAGTAGGAGAATGATGTATGTAATAACTATAATATTATAAAGAAAAATTACCTTGAAAGATGTAAGGACTCTGATCATTGCAATAACCTGAAAATAGATGATGAATCATGCTTCCTGCCTCTTGGTTACAGGTACAGAATAAGACATATTTTCAGATCTGACTTATGTAAACAAATGTTTTATTTAATTTTAATTATTTGTTATAAAGGAAAATTCTTATTATTTCTTATAGGAAAAGGTAATGTGAAAAAGAAAAGAGTATTAATGAAACAATTGTAAAAGACATAGAAGAAAGTCCAAAAGAGTTTGCATATAAGCAGGATAATATTGGTTAAAGTTAATGTATATATATATATATATATTTAGTATTTCACTTTCCCTCAGTTTTATGTAAAAATAATTTTTAAAATTTGTTTTTAAAACTTTGAGTTCCAGATTCTGTCCCATCTTGCCACCTCCCCTCCCTTCCGGCCACCCCTCCCACTGAGAATACAAATGATTTGATATGGTTATACATGTGTAGTCATGTAAAACATTTCCATGATAGTAATGTTATGAAGAAAACATAGACCAAAAAACTAAAAAAACCCTCAAGGAAAATAAATATGGGCTTCAATCTGTATTCAGACACCATCAGTTCTTTCTCTGGGTATGGAGAGCATTTCCCTGAAAGTTGTCTTGGATCATTGTATTGCTGAGAATAATTACATCATTCACAGCTGATCATCTTACAATACTGCTGGTAGTTTGTACACAGTACTTTTTTTCCTCCTTTCTCCCTCCCTCCCTCTTCTCCTTCTCTTCCTCCCTCCTCTCCCTCTCTTCCTTCCTTCCTTCCTTCCTTCCTTCCTTCCTTCCTTCCTTCCTTTCTTCCTTCTTTCTTTCCTCCCTCCCTTCTACTTCCCTTTTACACTTCTGAACCCTCCCAAAATATCTTGGTGTTTATTGGCTAGATTTCTTTTCTAAGGACCATGCTTTAAAACCAAAACCAATCTGATTCTAATTGGTGACCCATATGTCCTAAGCCAAGCCCCATTCGATCATTATTTGGGTCCTGATTGACTCAGATTGAACATAAATAGCATTTAATTCTTCTTTGACCAGAGATTCTGGGAGGTCTTTCCCTCCCAGACTTATTCATTTAGATTTTCTTTTTTCTTTCTTTCTTTCTTTCTTTCTTTCTTTCTTTCTTTCTTTCTTT
>JAJPUD010007540.1:10646-26559 GCA_023553655.1 Myrmecobius fasciatus | reverse complement strand
TTTCTTTCTTTCTTTCTTTCTTTCTTTCTTTCTTTCTTTCTTTCTTTTTTGCACTGGGTGAAAGAGGAAATTCTTTGCCTCAATGGCAACCCACCCTTAATCACTGATTGAATGCAGCCTCAATCAAACTGAGATCTGTTGAAGACTTCACCTTAAGAAGGCCAAGGCCTCCCCCTGCATCCAGAGCCATCTCCAGTCATACTGATCTGTGTCTTGCCACTGGACCCAGATGGCTCTGGAGGGAAATGTGAGGCAGGTGACCTTGCACAGCCCTCCCTCACTTAAATCCAACTCACTTGAATATCATGGTGTCATCTTCCTGATGTCCTGATCCTCTTCAAGAACGAAGGACAAAGAACAACCAGCTTTCCCAGGATGAGAATTATCCGTCTTCTATCAGATCAGCAGCTACCTGGGAGCAAGGCTCACCTTTCAGTCCAGTACCTGGGCTTCTGCTCCTGCTGTTCTTTTCCTTCTCTTTTCTTCCTTCACATTTTCTTCTCCCCCTTATCTGTTGTCACCCTTATTTAAAAAAAAAAAACATATTTCTAAAGCATTTTAAGCTTTACGGATCACTTTCCATATCATAATCTTTTGAGATATGCTGGATAAATAGTCATACTCATAATACAAATGACGAAATTAAGCCCAGAGAATTGAAGTTACTTATTTGTGATCACCCTAGTAGTGAATATTAGAGTCAGGCCTTCTGATTCCAAGTGTAGTACTGTTTTGCTATATATCAAGCTTCTTTTTATCATGTGTACAATATAATGGAAATAAAATTATCCATTTTCCACCATTGAGTAGGAATAGTTGTTCAGCCTTTGGTCAATCTGGCAGAGCAAGATCATACTTTTTTGGCAAGAAGATGGCTTGGAGTCAGTTCCCCCTTCCCATGCCACACTGCTCTATCCTTGAAATGCATGATGGATGCCTTTTGTTAATCACCCGCTCTCTGTCAGCTCAAGTGCACATTCCCTCTGTTAATGTGATCTAACCCCTGCAGCAGCCCAGATACAATGAACATCACTGTGCCAGCCTGGCTCTCATTCATCATTGTAGAGAGAAAGCTCACCTCTTCCTCTGCACTTCCCTCAAACCCTCTCCCCTCCTCTCCTGCACTGCTGCAGATTTTCCTGGAACATGGAAAGGACACAGACACGCCAACTCCATCCACTTTCCTCTTCTGGTTTCCTGTGAGGAGCCAATATTCTTATTTGGATTATGAATGGGCTGACCAAGGGTAGAAGGGGAAAAGTGTGGGAGAAAAACAGTAGGGAATTCAACCCATCTAAAAGTTCTTATTTCATCTGATATAGCCAAAGCTAAATAACAAATATGTATTTATACTACCATCATCATCATCATCAGTCTCATATGAAATGGAGACATAAACAATTCTAGGACAAATAACATTCCTACTATTCTTCATTTATAGTTTATGTTTTGTGGACTTGTATAGGTGGATAAAAGGACTGGTTTTTTTGTAGTTGAATATGTATTAGAATATAAATTCATCTTCTGTGGCTTCATTAAACGGATTTTCAGGACAACTACTTTAATAGAAGATATGTACCTCATCCTATTTCTTTGTGGTTTTGATGTCTTCCTCTAGATTTTTATATTTTAATAGTTGTGACTCCATATTATTTGGAGGTTTTGAGTGTTCAATATGACAGCATCTGTTAAAAAAACATTGTTTTTACATGTCTTGTGGGTCAGTTTTATGTTGAGGAGATTGTGAAGAACAGTTTTGGTTGTGATGATACTTCTGCTTTAGTAATATAAGAATCTAATTTTTTGCTTGATTTGAATTGATTTAATTTTTAAATCTTTAATTTAATTTTTATTAATTCAGTTAACATATATATCAATCTTTCTTCTTTTTGTCTGTTTATAAATACTTTTAAAATTTCCATCATGTTCTAGGACTTGGTAGTTGCTAACTCTTTCAATCTATAATGCCAAGTTCCAAGATTTCTATCATTCCTTTGCAAAATCTTCATTGATTTTATGAGATCTTTAAATATGATATTTCTATAATTTCTGGTAACATTGATTTTGTCTGTTGTAACTCTCATAAATCTTTCATTTTTTTCTAATTAAATCCATATTTATTTTTCAGTTAAACTCAACTAGTTGTTCAATGCTTCCTTGTTGATCTTCTGTTGTTGTTACTGTTGTTTATCCTTCGTTCTCAAAGAGGATCATGACATCACGGAGGTGATACTATGACATGCAAGTGAGTTGAATTTGATTGAGAGAGGGCTGTGCCAGATCATCTACCTCATTTCCCTTCCAGAATCAGGCAAGACTGAAGGTCTTGGATGACTGAAGGTGGCCCTGGATGAAATGAGAGACCTTATCCTTTTGAAGCTAAGCTCTTCAACATTCTATAGGTTCACAGAAAAGTATCCTTGATCTAGCTTCAGCTGCTTGCAGGGTCACGAGGAAAATATGTATGTTTTTCTGATTCCTCATGATTTTGATAATTCTCTGATAGGTTTCTATTTTATTAAGTTGGTTGTGCTGTTATTATCTGATTAATATAATTTTAATTTATTTCTGATAGAGATGGTCCTAGACAAATTGCTATTTTACTAGTATTCATTTACATTTAATGTTCATTTGACTATTTAATGGACACACAAAATAATTACATTTTACAGTTTCATAAAAGTATTAAGATGTAATTCTCTTTTCTGTAGGTTCACTGAAAGCAACCTCAGTATACTCCAGCAGTATTCAGGGTCAAGAGGAAGATATCTACATTTTTCAGTTATTTTTTGATTTTGATCTCTGATAGGTTTTCTTTTTTTTAAGGCCTTTTTGTTTTTCTTAATGAAACTTGGAAACTACTATTGACTATTGAACATTATTTTCATATTTCATCATCAATATTATGTCTTGATGATTGGAGCCAATGCTCCATTAAAATGGTCTTGTGATACTCCAATTTTATTGAGTTTTCTGGAATATTTTGAAGTCAGTATTTATAACATGGATGATGTTTCCCTGTCCCCAGGTAATATTTTGCTAGGTATTCAATTAAATGCTGATTTTTCACTTCCTGCTCTAACAAATTATAAGCTCCTTAAGAATAACTCTTCTGAGCACCAGGCCCAAATTCAGGAGGATCTGAGTTCAAATCTGACCTAAGACACTTAATACTTCCTAGCTGCATGACCCTAGGCAAGTCATTTAACCCCAATTGCCTCAGCAAAATAAATAAATAAATAAATAAATAAATAACTTCTGTAATTTTTGGTGGCAATGATCTATTAGTGAATTGCCATCATAAACTTTTACATGATTCAGTCTTTTGTTCAATAGATCTTTCTTGACATATTATTGGCTGGGGTCTCACCCATGGAGAGTCTTTTGATTCTGCTCTTAGATTTTAGTCATTTCATAGAATTTATTCTGATTAAAACAATTTTTATTACAATAACATATCTAATAGTATCTAAACATAGTCATTCATGACTGTTGATTGGTGAAATGACTTCTGCTTGTTCAAAAACTATTTCTATGGCTTTTTTAAAAGCTCTTTATCATGTGCTTTAAACATTTCTATCAATTTTCTTCTTACTTTTCTGTGAAGAAAATCTTCCTATAACTTAGTGATGGGCCCTAAGGTTTTTTTTTAATTGCTTGGGTTTTTTTTTTTTTTTTTACTATGGATACCATTTTATTTATTTTTTTATTTTTTTTATTTTTTTTTAAATTTTTATTTTATTTGCATAACATATGTGTGGGTAATTCTTCAACAATAACCCTTACATAGCTTTCCGTTACAAATTTTTCCCCCCAACTCCCCACCCCTCCCCTAGATGGCAGGATATCCACTACATGTTAATTATGTTAAAATATTGGCAAATCGAATATATGTATACATATTTCCAAACTTATCATTGTTGTGCAAGAAAAATCTTATCTACACAAACGATATATCAGATAAAGGAAACACAATGTAAGCAAACATCAATCAAGGAGTATGAGAATGTTATGTTGTGGTCCACATTTCGCATCCCTCTCTCTGGGTGTATATGGCTTTCTTCAGTGAACAATTGGAGGTGGTTTGAAACATTTCATTGTTGAAGAGAGCCATGACCATCAGAATTGATCGTCATATAGTACTGTTGTTGCCATGTATGATCTCCTGGTTCTGCTCATTTCACTCAGCATCAGTTCATGTAAGTCTCTCCAGGCCTCTCTGAAATCATCTTGCTGGTCATTTCTTACAGAACAATAATATTCCATAACATTCATATACCATAATTTATTCAGCCATTCTCCAATTGAAGGGCATCTATTCAATTTCCAGTTTCTAGCTACTACAAAAAGGGCTGCCACAAACATTCTTGCACATGTGGGGCCTTTTCCTTCCTTTATGATTTCTTTGGGATATAAGCCCAATAGAAATGCTGCTGGGTCAAAGGGTATGCACAGTTTGATAACTTTTTGAGCATAGCTCCAAATTGTTCTCCAGAATGGCTGTATCCGTTCACAGCTCCACCAACAATGCATCAGTGTCCCAGCCCTCCCACAACCCCTCCAACATTCATCATTAACTTTTCCCGTCATTTTAGCCAATCTGACAGGTGTGAAGTGGTACCTCAGGGTTGTCTTGATTTGCATTTCTCTGATCAACAGTGATTTGGAGCACCTTTTCATATGACTATAAATAGTTTTAATTTCATCCTCTGAAAATTGTCTGTTCATATCCTTTGACCATTTATTGATTGGAGAATGGCTTGAATTTTTATAAATATGAGACAATTCTCTATATATTTTAGAGATGAGACCTTTATCAGAACCCTTAAATGTAAAGATGATTTCCCAATTTATTGCTTCCCTCCTAATCTTGTCTGCATTGATTTTGTTTGTACAAAAACTTTTTAACTTAATATAGTCAAAGTTATCTATCTGGTTTTCAATTAAGAGTTCCAGTTCTTCTTTGGACATAAATTTATTCCATCTCCACAGGTCTGAGAGGTAAACTATATTATGTTCCTCTAACTTGTTTACAAAATCACTCTTTATATCCAGATCATGAACCCATTTAGATCTTATCTTGGTATGTGGTGTTAGATGTGGGTCAAGCCCTAATTTCTTCCACACTAGTTTCCAGTTTTCCCAGCAGTTTTTGTCAAATAGTGAATACTTATCCCAAAAGCTGGGGTCTTTGGGTTTATCAAAAACCAAATTGCTATAGTTATTGCCTAGTTTGTCTTGTGATTCTACTATTCCACTGATCGACTACTCTATTTCTTAGCCAGTACCAAATGGTTTTGATGACCGCTGCTTTATAATATAGTTTTAGATCTGGTACAGCAAGTCCACCATCTTCAGCCTTTTTTTTTCATTAATCCCCTTGAAATTCTAGACCTTTTGTTTTTCCAAATGAACTTTGCTACTATTTTTTCTAGATCTGTAAGATGCTTGGGTTTTTTTTAAAGGCACTTTTCAAATTATTAGTAGTAATGGTAGTAAGAGAAGAGGGGGGAAAGGAAGAGGAAGAGAAGGAGGAAAAGTAGGAGTAGGACTAGTAATAGTGATAGGTAGTAGATGAGAAGCAATAGTATTTCTGTCCCCAAATTATCTGGGCAAGAGACTTCTGTTTTGGTTGAAGTTTTCACTGACTCAGGAAATTGTTCTTTCTCTCTCCTTGCTGTTACAAGGTATGGTAGTAAGCAATCAGAACACCTAGGTTTTAGTCAAGATTTCCCTATTTGCAAACCGAGTGGCCCAGTGCAAGTCATTCTCCTTTGCAGGACCTTATTTACTTCCTTGGAAAGTGAGGGTTTTGAACTATATATATCAACAAAAATCATTGCCAACTTTAAAGTTCTGTGAATCACGCCCTAAGAAATAAAAGTGATTCACTGGGAACAGGCACTATTATCACCTGGAGGAGTAAGGTCCTCATATATTGTCTAATCCAATCCTCTTATTTCATAATGAGAAAAACCTAAACCCTGGAGAGTTGTGACATCTTACTGTCACGGAGTTAAGAGAAAAATCAAGATTTATATTTAGGTCTCCTTACTCCCACCCAGTAGCCTTCCTTCTTTCTCTCTCTCCCTCTCTTCTTCCCTCCCTCCCTCCCACTTCTCTCCCCACCCAAGAAAACTGTCTGTCTCTTTGTAACCCTTACAGATTTTCTTGGCAAAGACACCAGAGTGGTTTGCCATTTCCTTTTCCAGTGGATTAAGGAAAAGAAAGGTTAATTTACTTGCTCAGCTTCACACAGCTACTAAATATCTAAGGCACATTTGAAGCCAAGTCTTCCTGAATCCAGACTCTGCATTCTATCTACTGCCCCACTTCCCTCTACCATTGGGAAACACATCCATAATTAAAGATCTGGAATTTTGGAGTTAAGAGGGACTCACTCAGGGACCCTCATCTAGTGTCTGTCACCAACACCTGCTCCATGTGGCCTAAAATTTCATCATTAGAGCTTTGTTTCTTTGGCTTAAGATCAACAGTACAGTTCCTTGTTAAAATGCTAACCTTCCTTTCTGAGATTGTGTTTTATTCTTTACTGGTTAACTTTTCTCTAGATTTGAATATACTTGTCCCATTCTTTAACAACAGAGGGATGGAGACAGCATGAGGACTTTAGGGGATTAGAGAAAGAGATCACTAAAGCACAGATATAAGAGGGACTTGGAGGTAATAAAGGCAACCTCTGCCCACTTCACAATTTTGTCTTTTTTAGGAAAGAACCTTGATTAGAGCCATGATAACCTGTATGATTTTATTTTCAATTGCCTCTTTAGTCCTTGTTCTCAGGAAGATGGTGTCTGGTTGTTTTGTTGGACATTTAAAAAAGTAATAAAAAAAGTGTGCAAATGAAAATACTCACAATTTAGTGCAGTGTGTTTAAGTAAGCAAGCCACCTACTGCTCTGTTCAGCCGGCCCCTTATCTTAGTAAGTAATGAGTATGCCAAGGGCTGACAATGACATATTTTGAAAATAGTTTTAATGCATAGCCAGCAGAAGACCTGTTGGGCATTGACAAATGACACAAACAGAGATGATGAGAAGCACATCAAATATTAATGTCCCAGGGCTGCCGACAGTAATGGAGAACTTACCTGTGTCTTACATAAGCCTACCCATGTTAAACTGAAGGGAACATTTCTTTTCAGCCTTTGAAGAAAAGTGCAGGGCTGGCTCCTGGCAAAATCAGGAAGTAGATGAAGCCTGTCTTTAAAGGCCCCATCATTTTTTTTTTCAGCACCCAGCCCCAGAGGACTAGAGTGACTAAATTGTGCCTTAGTTCCCCAGGGTCCCTCCCAGCTGGTCCTTATCAGAGCCCTCTACTTTCTATCCTTCCTCCCGGGCCATTTTAAGACTTACTTGGTGAAGTCCCATTCCTCCAAAACTACACTAGCTGGCAGTTAGCTAAGCTGATCAAATTGTATGAAGATATTAAAAGATAGTTAAAAATGACATTTCAGAGAAATCTCCCTGGTACATCACATCTGACTCTGTAGCCACATTTACTACCATCATTAAGCAAAAGAACTTTGATCATAGAATGGTAAGGTTGGGAGAGACCTTAGATGTGATCTAGTTCTAGTCTGATGCTAATGAATGCCCTGAGAAGGGAGGGGAGCACTGAAGTCTTCCTGGTCAGCCCTCAATCCATATCACCTCTTCAGTATTCCCTAAAAAGACCTCTATCAAGTTCCCAGAGTGCGGTGTAAATTTCTAAAACTATAATAATTTCAGATTATTTGTGAAAGGGTCTTCTTATATGGCCCAAAAGCCCTGAACTAAACATTAACTTCTTTAATATAAAGGACTAGTTTAATGACTGAATTTCTGGCATGGTGGCAAAGCCAATGGATGGAAGAGAGCTTTTGAGCAGGAGTCCCTCAGATCCTCTCAAATCATATTCACAGGAACCTGGTTGCTGCACCTATAAATATTGCAGGACCAAGGCTACCTGGATCTTTTTTTTTTTTTTTTTACCAGAGATCTTCAAGAAGATGCACAATGAGTAATAGGTATGTTTTGGAATCATTTAGACCATTCTAAAAACTGGAGTTTCTTTTGATTCTTAGATTCATAAGAATCAACTATAAGGGCATTTCCTAGTTTGGCCCTAAGGTATACGACATCAGTTGGACTTTGGCTTTGACCTAAAGGAGAGGTTGTTACAAATCATCTCCTTATCCAGAGGTGGATGGGAATTGTGATTTCTAGAATGGCTTTCTTAAGGTTTAAAGTTAACAGATGTTTTTTTTTCTTTTTACAGATTAAAAAATTTAAAACATAAAGAGATTAAGTTACTTCCCAGAAATCATAGGACTTAAATATTTGTTCATGACAAATCCATTTCTCTTGATAGTGTCTTCTATTCTCCTCCTTGTCTCTCCTTCCCTCCCTCCCTTTTTTCTTCCCTTCTTTTGATTCTTTCCTTTCCTTCCTTCCTTCCTTTCTTCCTTTCTTCCTTACTTCCTTCCTTCCTTGTTTCCATCCTTTTCTTCCTTGTTTCCTTCCATCCTTCTTTTCACCTTTTCTTCCCTCTTTCCACTTTTGATTCATAGATTATAAAGTTTTAAGGACCAGTTCAAATACCCTTAATAAAAATGACACAAAAGTTGTTAGTTATTAATACTTAGATGAAAATTAGCTTTCAAGATTACTTTCTGATGGGAGAAAAGCCAGGCAAGTTGGACTTATTGGAAAGTTTGACTAACCAAGGTGGGTCCTGAGAATTGACCTCTTTCCCTTGAGGATGCAACACAGAAATGGACCCTAGAGAGTCAAGATCTTTGATCAGATTCTGTGTGTCCCTTCTCTACAAAGCCAAACTTTTCCACAGGAGTCTGTGGCAGTATTTATTAAAACCTTTGTCTTCTGGACCAAGGAGAAGCATACTAAGCTGGGGTAGCAAATAGTCATATCTGGAATTGATTTAAAAGCCTGCAGTGATGATTCCAATTGATAAAATATGGGAGTAAAAAAGGCTTACTTTCTCTACTCCCTCCCTCTATCTCCCACCCCCCCATCCCCATTTCTTCTTCTACCTGCCCTGGTTGGGCCTCTCCTGATTTCCATGGGAAGAGACATTAATTCATGTTCAATGGCTCCTGCATCACATCAAGGCTTGGCAGGGGCCCAGATAAGTGGCACCTGAATAGCCTGGTGGATCTTTGCCAAGTGCAATTGAATGTCACTGAAGGTTTTCCCACGGCCCAGTGCCACATGTTCTCTTGGGCACAAGGGGCTGCTTGCCTAATTAGCTAATCCCTTTGACATTCAGGTGGATGGGGATCCATATTTCCCGAGGACTGACTGATGCTCTCATTGCTTCTTTATTTGCATAAGTATGGGTCATCTCTCAGAACACCTGCTATCCTGGGGGTGACTCCCAGAGTGTGGACTTTTTTGAGGCCCGGGCAGCCTGAGACTCACCTTGTTACATGACATTCACCCATTGCTACAGTTTCCTCATTTCACATGTCACAAAGATTTGTTATAGATTCCATTTCAAGTATTTAATGCATGCACACACACACACACATAATTTTTTTAAGGGGCAAATGACTCAAAGTTTGACACCAGCAGAATTTAAAATATTGGTTTGAATTGCTGGTGTCTGGAGACTTCCTTTGTGGAGACCATTGAGTAATGTCTTAAATGGAATGTTTTCTGTGTCATATGGGGTTGTGGGCAAGAATCTACGGGGGAAATTTTACTGTATTCAGACCAGGGTCCCCAGCCAGCAGAACAAAATCAAAAATTAAATGTTGAGGTTTTATTTTGTATACCTAATGCCCACAGGGGACTGGAATATATTTGGAAGCATTATTACTTTCTTTCCTTCACTGAGGGATCTTTTATACACACACACACACACACACACACACACACACACACATACACACACACACACACTTTAGAGGAAATCAAATCAAAATCTGTTTGTTTCTTCTCTCATTAAGTGCCTATGGATTCCAATGATAGGGAGCTCCTATAGACTCCTCAAAATCTGTGATATGGAAAACTCCTATGAGAAAGAGATTATTTAGTACAAAACCTGTGGGGAAATGGGAGCACAGGGAGGTGAGGGACAGGTCTGTCACAACAATAATTCAAGTCAGATTTCTTATGCTCTTTCCATTCAATTTCCAAAGGGGTGAAAGATCAATCTTCTCTTTTCAGCAAGTAATATTGTTTTCTGCTTTAGAGTGGGGGTGGTTAAAAAGAATGGGGAAGGATTTTTTACAAATTCTTTTATTTGATTTTCACAATGACCTTGTGAGGCAGGTATTATTATTATCCCATTTTACAATTGGAGAAACTGAGGCAAATAGAGATTAAAGAGACTTGCTCAGTCACATGATCTGAGGCTGGATTTGAGCAGGTCTGCACTACAGGCTGCTTCACAAGAGATTGAGGCAAGCTTTGGGGCTCATACAACAGGAAACTAGATCTTCTTGAGTAAAGCTTCAGATAAATGTGAAAGAGGCACCTGCCAATAACCAAGAGAAGGGTTCCCATTCTTACTGACCTGAACACCCCTGTGTAGTTTGCAGAATGCAATTAGTGATATAATGTATGTGTGAGGTCCCTGTGATCTCTTCCACTTCAAAATCTTTGGGGCTTTTCTCCAGTTGGGTCATTGTTTGTCATGCCTCCCTTTCATTCTGTCTCCACTCAATGGGATTCCCAGTTACTCACTCCCTTCAAGGGTCTACAAAAACTAACTGTTGTGAGGTAGGCGTTGTGGATGAATGTTATTGAAATTCCCTCTTCAGATAATCTGAGTAACAGCTGTTTCTGAGATGCTGGCCTACAGTGTCCATCAGCAGCCCTGTCATCACCTGGAATCTATCCATCAGGAGCCAGCTGTTGTAAGTGAGAAAAGAAAAGATGCCAGCATCCTTTGTAGTGCTTCTAACCTGTGGGCAGTAACAAGATTCTCCCTTTGTCTTATTTTTCATACCCCTGTAGTTATTCTTTTTTTGCTTTGCTTTTGGGGGTAAGAGTGAAAAGCAACAACCCAATTTGTCTGACATGTCACATCCATTGCATGAGAAGGGGGGAGGATGTTTTAAATAGATATTCATTGATATCTTTTGTTTTTACATCATCTAGATTTTCCTCTTTCATCTTTCTCTCTTCATTCTAGACAGCTATTCCTTATAAGAAAGAATAACAACAACAAATTAAAACAAAAGTGTAAGAAGAAGGGGGGGGCGAAATCAGCAAATCCAAATAATACACCAAAAATATTTGGCATTATATACAATGTTTTACTCCTGTAGATCCAGAAGAGGGAAATTTTGCTTCAGGCAAATTTGGGTCAATTTTGCTAACAAAAGCATATCAATAGCTTTTTCATCAGTGACACAAGGATTGCCACTTAACCAATCAGTTTAGAAACAATATGACAGTTTCAATTAACAGTTACATAGCTAAGGATACATTACAATCTTGCAGCATGAGTGAGTAAAGAGAATTCTAAGTAAGAGTTAGTAAATCTGGGCTTCAAATATAAAGTTGATGTGCACTGTGTATTAACTTTGACTTTCTAAGTCCCAATTACCCCATCTGTAAAATGGGAGTGATGATACTTGCAGAGGAAGAATGATGTAGTAGA
Source organism: Myrmecobius fasciatus (assembly GCA_023553655.1). Lineage (NCBI taxonomy): Eukaryota > Metazoa > Chordata > Mammalia > Dasyuromorphia > Myrmecobiidae > Myrmecobius > Myrmecobius fasciatus. The sequence goes on along the minus strand of JAJPUD010007540.1, from coordinate 14,926 downwards.
TAGCTGATTTTAGAGTTGGAAAAAAAACTAGGTTCAAGTTCTGTCTCTGTGCGATAAAGTACTGGCTGTTTGACTTTGAGCAAGTAAGATCTCTTCATATCTTACCATTGCAGGCAGTTTTCTAAGACTATGAACTACAGAGCATTGCTCAACCTACAGCAGTGAGGTAAATTTCTCACAGAAGTGCTGTGAGAAAACTACATTGCAATCTTAAAATGTTTCATTGCTAAATAAAAATTAAAGACAAAAATTGAATCTATCTCAGGCTGCTGCATCAAACATGATAGAGCATGAAAGAAATTATTTTGATTTTAAAAATACAGTTTAAAATTTAAATGATACTTAATTGTTAGATGGATGGATAGATAGATAAATTAATGTGATAATATAAAAGAAACACTAGATTTTGTGAATCAGGAGAACAGAGCTTTAGACAAGGGTACCCCAAACAAGCCAAGTAGACAAATAAGTCATTTCTTTATGAAAAAATAGTTTTCCCATTTCTAAAACAAAAGGGGTTGTACTAAGTGATTTCTAGAAAACCTTAAAATCAAATATCCTATCATTCTATGAGAACTTAAACTTTTCATGGGATTTTTGTATTTTTCAAAGAAGATTCAAAGAAAGAGCAACATTTTATCCCAAAGAATAAATCTCTAATGATGAAAGTGCAGGCATTCTAGCAGTCTAGTGGGAATTTTAGGGGTCAATGGGGTTAGAAAGGTTACAAACAGCATCCATTGGAAAGAGTTCCCACACCCACAGAAATTATGGCTTCTTAAAGCTATGAAGAAGTAGCTGCTATGAGATAAGTGTCAATTTCAGTTCTCTGAGACCTTCACTCATTTTTTAGCTATTCAGAGACTGGCTGACTTTAGAGAGCTTTTTATTTTCATTGTGGTGATTGTGCATTTTATTATTTTTGTTGTTTAGTCATTTTTTCCAGTCATGTCTGGTTCTTCTTAGGGTTTTCTTTGCCAAGATACTGAAGCAGCTTGCCTCTTCCTTCTCTAGCGCTTTTTACTGATAAAGAAATTGAGGCAAACAGGATCAAGTGATTTACTGTTGTCATAATGTTATTAAGTGTTCTGAAGCCAGATTTGAACTCAGTGTGCCACATAGCTGCACATTATTTCTTTAGTTCTGCTTAATTTATTCTTCATATCATTTCTTACCACACAGTAATATTCTATTACATCCTTATGCCATATTATTTTTTTTTCTATTCTCTCCTCTTTAAGCCATTCCTTAGTAGATCAGCAGACAATTTTTAAAGTCCCTCTGACACTAATACTAGGTGCTGGAGATACAAAGACATGAACAATACAGTTCTTGCCTCAGGACCTTTAATTTCTGGGAGTATGGAAGGGCACGGATAAGTAAATAATAAATACAGAGTATATAAATATAAATATAAAATGATTTTGGCTTAGGAGGATGCATTAACAATTAGGAAAATCAGGAAAGGTCTCAGAGAGGAAGAGACACTTGGAGTGAGTTTTGAAAAATGTTAGTGATTCCAAGAGTTAGAGGTAATGAGGAAGAACATGGGAGACTACCTTTTCAAAGGGAGACAGGGAAGAAGAGTTGGATGTTTATCATCCAAGCTTATCATCACATGGTTTTGTTTGTACTGTGAGTGTTATCACATAGTTTCAATCAAACCTATGTAATTAAAGTTGGTTATAACAGATTCAGTCTAAAAAGTGGATGTTGATTCTCAAATACTAAAAAAGGAACTACTCTTTTTTTTCTCCATGATCAATCATTCAAATAGTTTTCCTTTTAACCTTTGTAGCCAGACCTATCTTTAAGAGACAGGTTTTAGGATAATATGGGGTGGGGCAGATGGATGAACAGAGATTCAAGGAGTCAACATCAGGGTGAGAAGCAGGTGGAACCACTGACTGGTAATTAAAATAAAAATTAAAAACCACCACCCCTGAAGCTCATATGCATACATACATTAGCCTGCCAGGACACCTGCTTATTCTTCCATTCTCACCCCACCCTCTGCCTAGTTGCCAAGCAAAGGTTTGAGACTGTCTTTTTCAAACATAGACTCCATTTCCATCTTTGTTCCATGTAGTCATCTTAAGAAATGGAGGAATTGTTACATAGATAGATCTGAGATTGTTAAGGATTCAGGCCAGAGTTGACTTCAGAGAAACATAGGCAAGACAGTGAGCTTGGTCTGCTGGGAAAAATATTGGATTTCAAGTCAAAAGAGAAATTGAGTCAAATCCCACTACTGATTCTTCCTAGTTGGATAACCACATTTCCTTTTGAACTTCAGTTTTCTTATCTATAAAATGAGAACAATATCACTTATAATTATTTACTTTACAAGGTTGTGTGAAACAAATGATGACATATATGCAAAATATTCTGTAAATCTTAAAGGGCGCTCTCTCTATGTCTCTTTGTTTTTTCTTTGTCTCTCTGCATGTTATTATTATTGGTTATACTGTGAGAAACCTTGTGGAAAATCTTTATATAGTCATCTACTAATTTCAGGACTTTCAATGGTCAAAATTTCACCATAAAAATTACTTTTTAAAGTCTCTTTTCCCTTGACCATGTTCTAAAATGTCTGCCAAATGTTTCTAGGAAAGTTATTGGGGTTAATATAATTCATACTAAAGAATTAGTGTTTTATCAGCTAGAGAAGTAAGGTATTTTGAAGTGGTAGTGATCAAAATCAAAAGGAGAGAAAAGGATAAAGAGGTAGTAGTCAGTGTCAAAGATGGGCTTTACTGAATCGCAATCAAGGTTAAAAGGAGGAAGTGTAGTATTCAGTTCAAAAATATTTGTTAAGTGCTTACAATGTGTCAGGCACTATGATAACCATAAAAGAATAAAACACAACACCTCCTAACACTTATTCTTATTCATATATGTTATTTAGGCAAAAGATTTCTGCCTCCAATTGTGCTTTCTACTCAGTCATCAAAGAAAAGATTTGGAACAGTCCTTGTTATTTCCCATTCAGAACCTCACTCTTCATGTCCTACTTTGTATTGCCACAAAAATTAAAAATTAAAGCCTAACCCTGAGGCTCCTAACCCCAGAGACCTTACATTTTATTGAAATGGCATATGGCTAAATTATTGGATATGCAGTTAAAAAACTTCAACCATTGACTATAACCACTGACTATGTAACTCTTTATATGACTGTGGGAAAACAGTCTTTCTGGGCCTCAATTTTCTATATCTGTAAAATGATACACAATAATGGATATAGAAATTCCTTTCTAGCTCTAAGTTCTATGCCTTCAATGCTGAGGGGAGACAGATTCCCTCTTTGTATCATGCTGCAGTTTACTCATAGCCTTTCAATCTTTGATACACTTCTCTAAGGAAGTCAGGATGAAGAGATATTAAAGTGCAATGACATATCTGCCTGAATCTAAAGGACTTATTTCTTTTTGTCTTTAGATATATTCCTATGTATATCAGTGTTTTGTCTTTTAAAAAAAATGTCTGGCACTAGGGAATCATTTGATAATCTTCTCTCCATTTGCTTATGCCTTGAGAGAACTAATCTGGGAATTGTCCTGTTTTCTTGTTGTGTATATTTCACCATTTTTAAAAATTGGAAGGACCAGAAATTTATACTCTTTGTACTTTCTTGGTTTGTGATGTTGCTGCTGAAGGCTAAATAAGTGAGACATGTTCTTTGGTATTTTCTACACTAGGGGGCAGCAAAGGCGCGAAAATGAGTGAGCCCCAAGATTCGGAGCTCTAAAGTGTTGACATGTGACTTGGACATTGAATAATTTTTGATACTGTCCTGACACATAAACACCTTGAGGCCAGTTTTCAAAGGTTATTTGCACACTAAAAGAGGAATTAACAAAATGAACTTGCATGCCAAAAGTAATTTTCAATATTCTACCAAGAACTATGGAGCCATTATGAGATTGTTTGAAAAAAGAACACTGGGGCCCATCGTTAAGCGGGTGTGTTAAAACTTAACTGGCAAATGTGCTTTCAAAATAAATCAGTTGGAATGGACCTGGGAAAGTGCATCCTGTGGCTAATAAAATTAAAAAATCAGAACAATATTTCTGTGGGGAGCTTGAGATGAGTGGGTAGATGCCCTTATCAAAAAAGCATAATTTTTGAAAGATGATTTTTTTTTCCTTTTTTGGTTCCTAAGGCCCCAACTATGGCTGAACAAATATGGTTAACAATTGTACAAATAACATATTGCTATGTGTACAAATGTTTTCCTGCTAATTTATTTTTAAGCTAGGACTCTACCTTTCTGAGGCA
>JAJPUD010007540.1:0-10546 GCA_023553655.1 Myrmecobius fasciatus | reverse complement strand
TCAGCAAATTATCCAAGTTTATCCCATTGACATTCTCACACCTTGAGAAATAGCCCATTTGTATTATCACAGTTTGATATATTTCCCATTTGCTGAGCTTCTTGGCAAGCTAGCATTTTAATTTAATTATACTTTTTTTTGGTTTTGTTTAATGGTCTTTATTTTTCAGTGTCTATGAGGAAAATGCCCCTAGGTTGGATTCTCAGCACCACCCCCCATCCCACCCTTTTTCTCTCTTCCCCACTGCCAAGCTGTAGTGCAAATTTATAAACTGACAAAATTCAGTGCAAGTTTTGGGGAAGTAAAATTCAGGAATTTATAAAGAAATATTTTATGCAAATAAAAAAAATAACAAATAAAAGAAAAAAAATATTGCTTAAATGATAAAGCATTTTCCTTGCTTCTTCCATACAGCTGCTGCATATATTTAGGTACACAGATTTACTTGATTAAGTAATAGGAAATAAAAAGGCTGGAGAATGAGCTTCTCGTGGCTTTTGAGAAGATAGGCAAAAGTATCCAAAAATGCTATTTATTCTTTGTTGGTTAACTCCCAGGCACTGAAACTTTTTCTGAACTTATGAATATATACTACATACATGCATATGTATGTATATATAGTCAATAATAAGTCTAAAAATTTTAAGTCTTTTAATTTTGCAGATTGAAGAAATTGAGGTCCTAGAAAAATTAAATGATTTACCCAGTGTCACAGAGATAGCAAGTGGCAAACTCAGGATCTGTGCTCCAAGTCCTGTGATTCCAATTTTAGCAGTCTCTCTCTACTCAGTACTTTTTGGGGACCTCTCTTGCTCAAGCTTAGGAATTCTCCTTCTAAGATGGTGAGTGAATTCTGAGCACTGTATCTCGCCCAGACATCAGAAGACTGGCTGAAAGGGGGGAGACCAGAGCCCTCTGTCCCACAACTCCCTCTTCATTTGTGGCTGGCTTCATACACTGCAGGAACTAGTGGATTTTATTATTGTCGTTGCTGCTGTTATTGATTGATTTTTAAGGTAAAGGAAACTTTGGAAAATAAATCCCAGGATCTTTTAGTTTGCTATAACATTATTTTGGCTGCCTGCCTCACACCATTCACTCTTCACCAGAGGAGCAAAGACAGTGAAATATATTGTAAATTAAATCAACGCAGGAAAAGCCCTTGCTGTTTGCTAGGCTGTGTAAAGCTTTACCTCTTCTTAAATGCTACTAACCCCATTGTCCTCTGCTAACCTAACACCCATAACATCTTTTCCTCTTCTTGCAGGGAGGGATGGTGGAGGGGAGGACAGGAGGAAAAGAAACTGAGAATGCTATAATGCTGGATTTTTTTTCTAATTAAAAAGTGTGTGTGTGTGTGTGTGTGTGTGTGTGTGTGTGTGTGTGTGTTTAGGGGTACAGATTTTGGCAGACAGGATCCCAGTGACAGCAGTTGAGGACCACACAAATCCATCCTCCACACATCCAGGAGTAAGTAGGGAAAGGCTCCCAGCCAAGGGGAAGGTGCTTTGTGTAAGAATGCCAACAGGAAGAGAAGAATGGAACACATAATTGAAGAACATAGCGTATTAATTACCTCACTCAAGGGATCCTATAAAACATGATGTATATGTAAATTGATACAATGAATATGATTACAGCAGGATTTAATTTTCTTGCAGAAAGGGGAGAGCCAAATGGGAGACTGAAAAGACTGCTGTTAGTTCTGCATATCTACCTTCTCTTCCCTCCCCTCACCCCACCTCAACTTCTGTGGGGTGAATTTCCAACATGGCCTTCTTATGTCTTCCCCAAACTGAAAAATGTGTAGTCTCTCTACATTACTTTTCATTATTCCTTTGTAGTCCCTCCATTATAGGGTTGTGTTTTTCATTCCTCTGCCTCAAACAGTTTACTATTTCTTGCTTTTTTGTGGTTGATGTTATTCAGTCGTTTCAATCATGTACAACTTTTCATGACCCCATTTGGAGTTTTCTTGGCAAAGATTCTGGAGGGGTTTGCCTTTTCCTTCTCCAGCTTTTGTCAGATGAGGACCTGAGATAAACAGCTTGTAAGTTTTGGAGGCCAGATTTGAACTCATGAAAATGAATCTTCCTGACTTCAGGCCTGAGGCTCTTTTCACAGCGCCACTTAGGCTGCCTTATTTCTTCCTTAGGGGCAGTTATGCTCAGAAATATATTCACTTAGAGCTGGGAAGGATCTCTGAAGCCATCTTGTCCATTCCTTACCAATGAAGGAGACTTCAATATCTCTACAAAGTGATTTTCCAAATTCTCTGTTTTTTATGCCCATTGATGGGAAGTAAATTATTTCCAGAGGTATTCCATTCCAATTTGGGAGAGCTCTCAAGTATTGCAAAATTAGCATGTTTTTTCTCCCTTAAATGGAGTAGAATTTTGCAATTTGCACCCATTGGTTCCAATGTTTGCTTACCTAAAGCAGGACTTTTTATTACCCTTACTATTCCTTCTTACTTATTTCCCATTCCACATGTTCAATGTAGAGTCATTGTATGTAAAGATAGTCTAAGGACAAGAGAGTGCTTCATCAGTCATTTGGGTTAGGAGTCTTAGAAGAAAGAAACACTCAATGATTTTATTTGTCCTACCAAAATTCCTACCCTCAAAATCAATAAATATTATCAGAAAACACTCATGAAGCATCAGTGATGTTCAAGATACTTTATTAGGTGTTAGAGATACAAAGACAAATGAAATACAATCCTTGCCAATTCTAAAAAATTGAGGAGGGGGGAAACATTTTCTTGGTAAGGGAGAGTTGGAAGTATCAGGTTTTTTTCCTGTGTACTAATGGCATGAAAGTCCAAATCTTTATCTATCTTAATAAATAACCCTTTCCTGCCAGACTAGGAAGAATGCAGAAAGTGTGTATCCTTTTCTGCTAGTCTGCCATATAAATTACTTCTCACCTTGTGCCAGTGGCTATTTGAAACATTTGCTTCTAGATGGTAAGACCTGCTTTAGAAAGACAATTAGCTTGCATTGCAATCCAGAATTGCAGCATATGTGTAGTATGATCTTCCTGTCATCTATTAGGAATTCAATAAGTGAAATTATCATAATATTTGGAGCTAAAAGTGACATTAAAAGTTATTTAGTACAAACCCTTTATTTTATAGATGAGGAAACTGAGTCATAAAGAAGGGGAGAGAGTTGCCCACAATCACATGGATACTGGACCTGACATATGAGCCCATGGCTTTTGCCTCCAAATCTAATACTCTTTTCAGTATATCAGACTGTAATTTTATTCTGAGTGAGCAAACCCTATGGCACTTTGCTTTTGTACATTAACTGTGAAAGTTGTAAGGCAGAAACTACTTTCAAATACAGCTGTAGAATTCTAACTATTGATGGCAGACTCAATTTCCATTTATGCTATTCAATAGTGAGGTTCCCTCCAGTGGGAAAGGTCCAGAATATCAGCAACCTGATGCCTGCCAACGTCTGAAAAGCAGATTCTAAAAATGGAAAACTTTGTCAGCAAAGGTAGAGCCAATGGGGTCAACAGGAATCTGGAAGAATGTAGGGACATCTTAGAGAAGACCCCTAAAACAAACAGTTTTATTTGACTCCTCTAGGGAAGGATTCAAAGGAAATAACTCCTATTATACTTAGTACTACACAGTTTAGCATTTAATTATTCTCTAATTATTTCAGTGTGTTAATTTTTTCATGTAATCTTTGAGGGGGGGGGACATACTTATGTCCATCGGTAGATTGGTAAAAGTTAAAACAAGTTTTAAAAAAGTTAAAAACAAAGTAAGCAATACCATCTCTCCTTTCCCCCCTTAAAATCTTTTCCCCAAAAAGGCTTTGGAGTTATTTTACAGATAGAAAAGGGGACAGAAATTTGGGGATCAGGAAGACCTGAGTTCAAATGCTATTGTCTTTTTTTGTTGTTGTTTATTAAAGCTTTTTATTTACAGAACATCTGAGTAATTTTTCTACATTGACCTTTGCAAAATTTTCCCTTCCAAATTTTTCTCTCCTTCCCCCCCATCCCCTCCCCTAGATGGCAAGTAGTCTAATATATATTAAATATGTTAAAATATATGATAAATCCAATATATGTATACATATCTATAGTTATCTTGCTGCACAAGAAAAATCAGATCTAGAAAAAGAAAAAAAAAAAAAAAACCTAAGAAGGAAAACAAAAAGCAAGCAAACATTCACAGAAAGCATTAAAATGCAATGTTGTGATCCACACTCAGTTCCCACAGGCCTCTCTTTGGATGTATATGAGTTTCTTCATCACTGAACAATAGGAATTGGTTTTAATCACCTCATTGTTGAAGAGAACCATGTCCATCAGAATTGATCATTGTCTAGTCTTGTTGCTGTGTATAATGATCTCCTGGTTCTGCTCATCAAATCCTATTCTCAAACACTTACTAGCTGTGCTGTGTGATTGTGGGTTAATTACTTAATCTCTCTTAGCCTCAATTTCCTCATTTGTAAAATGAGGTTAATAATGGCTTATTAAAGGGTTGTTGTGAAAATCAACCAAGGTAATAAATGTAAAATACTCTAAATTTTTTTTCAATTTGGGGTCCACATTTTACTATTATTTTAAAATTTATCCCCTTTGTTTTTAAATTTTGAATTACAAATTCTCTTTCTTCCTCCCTCACTCTCCCCCCTCCACTGAGAAGGCAAACAGTATTATTTCAATTATACACATAAAATCATACAAAATATATTTCCATAGTAGCCAATTTCAAAAAAGGAAGAAAAATAAAGTGAGAAAATTATATTTTAATTTATACTCAGAGTTCATCAGTTCTCTCTCTGGAGATGCAATTTTTCATCATGAGTCCTTTGAATCTTTGTATTGATTAAAGTAGCCAAATCTTTCACAGTTGATCATCATTACAATATTGCTGTTACTATACACAGTGATCTCCCTGTTCTTTTCATTATGCATCAATTCATATAGTTCTTACCATGCTTTTTTGTTTTCTGAAACCACCTGTCTAGTCATTTCCCAAAGCACAATAGTACTTCATCATAACCACATGCTACAACTTGTTCAGTCATCTCTCAATTGATGAATATTCCATCATTGTCCACTTCTTTGTCACACCCAAAAAGTTGCTATGGGTATTTTTGTACATATTGATCCTTTTCCTTTGATCTTTTTGGGATATAGACCTAGTAATGAAATTGCTGGGTCAAATAATACACACAGCTCTAGAGCTCTTTGGGCCTACTTCTAAATTGTTCTCTAGAATGGTGAGAACAGTTCCCTACTTCACCAACAATTCATTTGTGTACCAATTTTCCTCTCATCCCTTCCAGCATTTGTCATTTAAGATAGATTGAGGTGGTACCTCAGAGTTGTTTCAATTTTCCTTTCTCTAATCAATAGTGAATTGGGGCATTTTTATATGATTATAGAGTGCCTTGATTTCTTTTTCTGAAAACTACCTGTTTATATCCTTTCACTATTTGAGAATGGCTCTTATTTTTATAAATTTTATTTATAAATAAATTATAAATATAGTTTATTTTTGAGAAAGAAAGCTTTCATCAGAGAAACTTGTAAATTTTTTGATGTTACTTTAACATTTATGTTACCTTCTAGTAAAATGTAATTTCCCCGTTTATCCCTTTTAATGATGTTTATTTTTGCTTTCACATTGTGTGAGGTCATAATTGTTACCCCTGACTTTTTTTCCATTTAGCTGAAACATAATTGATTCTTCTCCAGCCCTTTATTTTAACTGTGTCTTTCTGTTTCAAGTGTATTTCTTGTAAACAACATATAGTTTGATTCTGGTTTCTATTTCATTCTGCTTTCTGTTTCTGTTTTATGAGTGAGCACATCCCATTCACATTCACAGTAAGGATTATAAATTATTCCTAATTCCTCCATTCCATTTTCTTGTTTTTTCTATCCTATGCCTCTTCCAAAATCTATTTTGCTTCTAATTATTGTCTCTCTTAATCTTTTCTCCCTTTTATCATTTACCATTTTTATCACTCCTTTCTTCTTCCCTTCCTATTTCCTGTTGGGTTAAATTAAATTTGTATGTGTATGTGTGTGTGTTTCTCCCTCTTTAAAGCATAAAAAAGTAAACATAAAAGAGTAATCATAAGAATCCCTACAGGAATGTAAATTTCTCAACTTTGTTGAGTCTCATGAGTATTCCTTCATGTTTGCCTTTTTTATGCTTCTTTTGAGTCTTCTGTCTTAATGTCAAATTTTCTCTTCAGCTCTGGCCTTTTTATCAGGAATATTTTAAGTCCTCTATTACATTAAATATCCATTCCCCTCCTGAAGGATTAGGTTTGTTTTTTTCTAAATTTTTTGCCTTCCTGAATATTCTATTCTGAGTTTTCTGATGCTAAGTCTTGTGTGATTCTGTTTGTGGTTCCATGATATTTTAATGGTTTCTTTCTGGCTGCTTGAAGTTTTCTCTCCTTAACCTAGGAAACTTGGAATTTGGCTATAATATTCCTGATAGTTTTTATTTTGGGATCTCTCAGAGGTGATAAGTAGATTCTTCCAATTTCCATTTTATCCTTTAAAGATTCTTTATAATTTCTTGAAATATGATGCTTAGGTTTTTTCTTTGATCCTTATTTTCAGATAGCACAATAGTTCTTAGATTATCTCTTCTTTATCCATCTTCCAGAGTGGTTCCTTTTCTAATGAGTGTTTTACCTTTTCTTCATTTTTTTTCATCCTATTGATTTTTAAAATTATTTCTTGATGACTTATGGCATCATTAGCTTCTACTTGTCTGATTCTAAATTTTAAGTAATTATTTTCTTCAGTGAGAATTTATACCTTGTTTTCCATTTGATGATTTATGCTTTTTAAGAAGTTTTTTCTTCAATCTATCATTAGATAAATTCTAATTTAAGGTGTTATTTTCTCCCCCCCCCTTTTTTCTAACTTTTTATTTTTCCAAATACATGCAAAGATAGTTTTCAGTATTCACCTCTGCAAAATCTTATATGTCAAATTTTTTTCATCCCTTTTCCCTCCTCCCTTCCCTAGACAGCAAGCAATCCAATATAGTTTAAATATGTGCAATTCTTCTAAACTTATTTCCATATGCACCATGCTGTGCAAGAAAAAAAAAATCAGATAAAAAGGAAAAAAAAAAACAGGAAAAAAAAAAAAAAACAATCAACAACAACAACAACAAAAGGTGAAAATACTATGCTTTGATCTACATTCAATTTCCATAGTTTTCTCTCTGGATGCAGATGGCTCTTTCCATCATAAGTTATTGGAATGCCTTGAATCACTTTATTGTTGGAAATAGCCAAGTCCATCATAGTTAATCACCACATAATCTTGTCCTTGTCTACAATATTCTCTTGGTTCTGTTTACTTCACTTAGCATTAATTCATAGAAGTCTTTCCAGGCTTTTCTGAAATCAACCTAGTCATCATTTCTTATAGAACAATAATATTCCATTACATTCATATATCATAAATTATTTAGCCATTCCTCAACTGATGAGTATCTATTCAATTTCCAGTTCTTTGCTACAAACAGGGCTGCTACAAACATTTTTGCAAATGTGAATCCTTTTCTCTTTTTGACCAAGCTGTTAATTCTTTCTTTTATAATTTTCTTGCCTCACTGTCATTTCTTTTTCCAAAATGTCCTCTACAACTCTTATTTCTTTCTTTATCTTTTCCAGGAATTTTTCTTGGGTTTTGTTCCAATTAGCAATTTTCTTTGAGGCTTTGTTTTTAGCTGTACTGAATTTATGAATTGGTGTTTTCTACCACTCTAGCAGATTTTCATGTCCAATTTTTAAATGTGGTTTGCTCATTTTTCTAAACTATTTCTTAACTTTGAAGTTTATGTTTAAATTGGGTATTGCTCATCTGGGGAGTAGGGAAGAACTGTTTTAAACTTCAGGTTTTTTCATACAGCTATTTTCAGAGATGATTTTGAGTATCTACAAGTTTTTGGTGCTTCTGGGATAGAATGATACTCGAAAAGGTATGGTCACTGCTCAGTCTGTAGTCTTTACCTTAAAAGGATTCCTTGTCCCCTGTAACCACAAGTGCTAACACTCCCTTTGCTTTGGAACTGAACCAGAGTCTCTTTTCACTTGGGACAAACCACTAGCTCTCTTCTCTGCTCCAGAAGTGTGGCTCAGAACTACATATGGGCAGTATAGTTGCCAATCTGTGCCACTTGCACCCACTGCCAATAAAAGTCCCCTGTAATTTCTTTCTGACAAGTTGTTTGACTCCCTTACCATCTGTACGCTAAGAGTTTCTAAAGGTGCTACTGCTGTTGCAACTACCATTGGTGGTGATGTGTATATGGATTCCAGAGCAACTTCCACTTCCATATATAAATTTCTCCTGATAACCTCTCAAGATTCCTTGGGCCAGAAAGGTGTTTTGCCTTAACCTTTGATTTACTCTGTTGTTTCTACATTTTATCTGAGGCATTATTTTAAAGTTGTTTGTAGGGGAATGTTTAAAGAATTCAGCTAGGTTGCCTCTAATTTGTCATTTTTAATATTCTGCAAATCTAAAAGTATTACATAAATGTGTTTTTCCCGTCATCATCATCATCATCATGACCTTTTGAGGTAATGCTTTCTTTTAAAATGGGACTTCTCACAAGAAAGAAGATAGTGATAGAATATTTAATTGAAGAAAATACACATTTTCTTCATACTTGTTTTGTACATACTTATCACTTGAATTATCTGACTTTTATAATCAACTTGATTTTCTCACTTTCCATCATTCCACTAACTTTTGTGTAGGGATATTTAGAACTCCCATTTCTACTGTGACAATTTAATTCTGGAAAAGAAGATAGAATACAGTAGTTCAATAAAATCTTAATCCAAGTCATCAAGGACATTGTATGATCTAGAATGAAACAAGATTGCAATTGAAATAGAAATATCTCTCAGCAAATGGGTGCATTGGGTGCTATTTAATCGTTGAATTCCTCCTACTAAAGAGCTACATAGAAAAGATCCTTGAGGCTAAATGTAATAGCAGATCAGATCATGATGCTTATGAGACAGGAAAATCAACATCACTTTCATTTGGCCGCATAACCTACTCTTTTGGGAAAATATAGAAAGGGATTGGAATTTGGAATCATGGAATTTTGATTAGAATCTTCTACTTGCTACCTGTGTGACACTAGATAAGTCATTTAACCACACTATCCCTTAAATCTCTCATCTGTAAAAAGAGGGGATTAAATTTAATGTCCCCTCAGGTTCCTTATACATCTCAGCCTATGACCCAATAATTCTTTTTGACTCAAGGTGAAATTCTGATTGTGGTTTATTCTCTAAGTAGCTAGATGTTGGGGAAAGAATGTAAGGACTCCAATCTCTCATGTTGTGGGAAGTAGCTAGATGTTGGGGAAAGAATGTAAAGACTCAGATCTCTCATGTGGGTAATTTCTGAACACTAGGCCATAAGTACAATATCCTAAATTTCTTTGTCTGGAAAAGGGACTAAGGATCAGAGCTGGAGAGAGAGTCCCTGGCTCTCCATATTTTTGCAGCTACATTCTGGTACATTGTATATTTGTTTAATAAACTTTGTCTATTCATACTCAAGCATCATGCAGTAATCTACTGAGGAGAAAGAATAGGGTGTCTTGATGCTGTTCAAAATGATGGTCTTCAGATATAACCTATGCATGAACAATTGATTTAACAGACCTAGTTTTGTATGCTGAGTCTATATAATTTGTTTTTAAATTTTATTTTACCAGGCATGTTTTTTTATGAAGATGGTTTATTGCTATTAAACAAATAGTGGGTGATTGTGTTTAAATTGAAATTTAGGCCTGGGGATCACTTTTTGTTATGTTTGGCCATGTAAGAGTCCCCAAACAAAAATGAATCAGAGAAATGGAAACAGATTAAAGAAAATGAATGAAAGGTAAGGAAGGATTCATCTATTTAACTCTTTGTTTTTGAACCCTGATCTGGGAAGGGATATGATCCTGTCTCTGCTACTTATTAGCCATTACCCTGGGCAATTTAACTACCCTTTTCTTGGCCTTAATTAACTTATTTGTATAATGGGAAATGACACAGGTCATAATGACAAACTACATAATCAGAGAGACTTGAGATGACCAGATGAGAAAATGGATATAAAAACCTTTGTCCCTGAAAAGTACTATCTAAAAGGGTGCTGTCACTGTGATCAAGCTATTCAATAAATATTAGTTAAGCCCTGTATATTGATTGAATGTTTGTTAAAAGAAAAAAATAATCAAAAAAATTTTTAAATGTTTTTATTTCATTATATCCATTTGCTGTAGTAAAACATTATAAATCTCTCTACTGAAATCCTTGTTTCAAAATCATCAGGATCATAAGATTTCCGATTGGAAGGGGCTTTGGTGATTATCTAATCTATCTCCCACTTCCTATATGAGTAACAAAGACTTTCTATAGGAGTAATCAGATGCTTCCTCCTAAAGGGGAAGTATCTGGCCAAAGGTCATGTAGAATGAGTGAGTAGAATAGTTATTTTCCTTAAAAAAAAAAAA
>JAJPUD010007539.1:68564-105704 GCA_023553655.1 Myrmecobius fasciatus | reverse complement strand
CTAGTATAGTTGTACTGTCTATTTCTCCTTGCATCTCTGTTAGCTTCTCCTCTAGAAATTTGGATGCTATACCACTTGGTGCATATATGTTTAGTATTCATACTGGTTCATTGTCTATGGTACTCTTTAGTAAAATATAGTTTCCTTTCTTATCTCTTTTAATTAGAGCTATTTTTGCTTTTACTTGATCTGAGATAAGGATTGCTACCCCTGCTTTTTTTTGTTCATTTGAAGTATAAAAGATTCTACTCCAGCCCTTTACCTTCACTCTGTATGTATCTCTATGTTTTAGATGTGTTTCTTGTAAACAACATATTGCAGGATTCTGGCTTTCAATCCAGTCCACTATCCGCTTCCGTTTTATGGGAGAGTTCATCCCATTCACATTCCCAGTTAGAATAACTATATCTATATTTCCTGCCCTCTTATTTACCCAAAGTTATATTTTTCTCTTCCCTTTCCCCTTACTCCCTTCCCACCTCCCCAGTACTTTATTTTTGATGACCACCTCCCTCAACAGTCCTCCCCCCCTTTAGAACTCCTCCCTCCCCTTTACATCTTTCCCCTAATCCTTCTATTAGTCTATCCCTTTCCTTTCCTCCTTTCCCTCCCACCTTCCCACAAGGAGGGTCAGGCCTTTCTTTGAAGCCAAATGTGTCTGAAATACTCTCTTAGAGCCCAATCTAATGAGAGTAAGGTTTACACAATACTGATTGCCCTCCCTTCTTTCCCTCAATTATATTAGATCTTCTATGTCTCTTTATGAGATTTTGCCTTATTTTACCTCATTTATTTTTACTTTATTTTGTCTCCTTCCCACCCCCCTTTGTCAGTATGGTATCCCTTCCACCTCTAATATCTTTTCCAATATTATCAAAGAAAAATCAAATTATACCCCCATTCTTTAAGGATACCCATAGTAGAAATATATTTCTCAAGAGTTCTTTCCTTTTTACCTTTTTATGCTTCTCTTGAGTTCTGTATCTGGAGGTCAAATTTTTTGTTCAGATCTGGTCTTTTCATTAGAAATAGATGAAATTCTCCTGTATTATTGAATGACCATCTTCTTCCCTGGAAGATAATGCTCATTCTAGCTGGATAACTTATTCTTGGCTGTAATCCAAGTTCTTTTGCCTTTTGGAATATCTGATTCCAGGCCCTTCGATCCTTTAATGTGGAAGCTGACAGATCTTGTGTAATTCTAATGACAGTTCCTCGCTATTTGAACTGGTTTGTTTTTTTTTTCTAGCTGCTTGCAATATCTTTTCCTTGGTGTGATAGTCCTGAAATTTGGCCATGATATTCCTTGGGTTTTTAATTTTGGGGTCTCTTTCAGGAGGTGATCGGTGAATTCTTTCAATGCCAACTTTGCCTACTAAACCATCTGGGCAATTCTCTTTCATGATTTCCTGGAAGATAGCATCAAGGTTCTTTTTTTCATCGTGGCTTTCAGGGAGTCCAATAATCCTTAGATTGTCTCTCCTGGATCTGTTTTCCAAGTAAGTTGTTTTTCCTAGGAGATATTTCATATTTTCTTCTATTTTTTCATTTTTTTTGTTTTTGTTTGACTGATTCTTGAAGTCTTATTGAGTCATTCATTTCTATTTGTTCAATTTTAATTTTTAAGGTATTATTTCCTTTAGTTATCTTTTTTAGCTCCTTTTCTAACTGGCCAATTGAATTTTTTGGTTCATTGCATTCTTTTTCCCTTTTGCCAATTTTATTTTTCAGGGAATTGTTGTCATTTTCCAATTCACTAATTTTGTTTTTCAGTGAATTGTTGTCTTTTTCCAATTCACTATTTTTATTTTTCAGTGAGTTGGTGACTTTTTTCAATTGACCAGTCTTATTTTCCAGTTTTTCACATCTCTGTTGCATGGCAATATTTCCTTCTTGCACTGCTCTCAATTTATTTCCCCATTCTTCTTCTAACTCTCTTTTGAGATTCTTTATGCAATCTTCCAGGTAAGCCTTCTGAAAGGGAGACCAGCTTAAGTCTGCCTTTGTGGCTTCATATGGGATTGTTTTCAGAATCTCAGGATCTGGGGACTTTTCTACTTTTTCTCTGTAAAAGCTGTCTATGGTGAGAGCTCTCTTCTGCTTCTTGCTCATGGTTTTCAGCTGAGGTATCAGTCACCAGCAGGGAAATCTGCAGCAGTTTCAATTTACCCTGGGGCAGTTTGCCAAGTTGACTTCTGGTTGTGGGGCTGATTGGGCTAAATCTGCACTAGGACCACGCTTTCATCTGCTCTCAATCCACCCTTTACCAAAGGCAGATCTGCCAAAGCACCTGCCCGCAAGCAGAGTAAAGTGGCCCAAGCATCTCCCAGGGACTTCCTGGCAGCCTAAAATCTTCTGTTCCATATCAGCCCCGGACTTGCACCCTGGCTGTGCACTGGTGACTGAGCACTGGCGTCTGAGTGCTGGGAGCTGCTTGATCCCCTGCCTGTCTAAAACTGCCCTCTGGAGTTCTTTCAAAGTGGATTTTTGATAGAAGTGCATTGTACTCCAAGTGTTTGGTGGAGCCCTCACTCCAGAACCTGTTCGGAGGCTTAATTTGTCTGGGTCTGAGGGACGGTCTCAGGAGCTCACAGAGGATGCTGTCTGCAGTTTGCCATCTTGGCTCTGATCTGATTTTTCTTGTGCAGCAAGCTTAAGTAGGCAATGCTCTCAGCAGAAATAGAGATGTTATAAAAAGAGCAGAGTTTGGGGTAAAAGGTAATTTGTGAGTTGTTTTGGACATATTGAGTTTGTGATATCTATTGGACATTCATTTGATGATGTGGGAATAGAGGTCAGGAGGGAAATGGGCTGATTGCATGGATCTCTAAGGCGTAGTCATAGAAATGATAGTTAAACCCATGAGAGTTAAAGGCATTGCCAAAAATGACAGAAGCATTGTGGAAGGCATTATTGAGGATGAAAGAAAGATGGATACAATATTATTCCTGAAATACTCTAGAGATCTTCCAAGCCAGACTTATTGGAAAGCATTGATTTGATGACATAGCGATGCTGCTATCTGTAGGCATGTTGAACAATTTGCACTAATGACATTAATGATTTCAATAATTTTACATTATCATTAATAATCATGATAGTGATCCACTTATTGAGATTTATGATACATATAAACTTCGGAGAAATAATAGTTTTCTTTTAAATAGCTTCTACAAATCTCCTAAAACATTGTATCATTATTTATTTATTATTTTCCCCCAGTTACATTCAAAGCAAATCCATGTTTTTACATTTCTTTCTAAAATTTTTGAATTCTAGGTTCTCTTCCTTATCCCCACCCACAATTAAGAAATCACTTGTGAAGTTATGCAAAATATTTCCATAAAATCAAGAAAAATTAAGGAGAGAAAGAGAGAGAGAGAGAGAGAGAGAGAGAGAGAGAGAGAGAGAGAGAAAGAGAGAGAATGCTTCAATCTGTATTCAGATATAATCAGTTCCTTCTCTGGATATGGATAGGATTTTTCATCATATGTCTTTCAGAGTAATGGCGGATGATTGTATTATTGAGAATAGCAAAGTCATTCACAGCTGATCAGCTGTGATCATCCCAGAATATTACTATTACTTTATATTCAGTACATTTCACTTTGCTTGAGTTCATGGAAGATTTTCCAGGTTTTTTTTTCCTGAGGGCATCCTGCTCATCATTTCCCATAGAAAAAATAAAATTCCATCATAAACACACTCCATAGTTTATTGAGTCATTCCCCAATTGATGGGTCCCCCTCAATTTTCAAATTTTTTGTCCTGAGAAGAGAGCTGCTGTGAATTTTTTTGTACATGTATATGCCATTTTCCTTTTATTTTTTAAATCTCTTTTGATATTCATGCCAAGTAGTGGTGGTGTTAGGTCAAAGGATATGCATGAATTTATAGCCCTTTGGACACAAATCATATCTTTCGATCATTTTTCAATTGGAGCATGCCTCTTATTTTTTTTTTAAATTGGTTGGTGTGGGGCAGAAATGAGGTCTTATTAGAGATGATGTAAGCTTCCACTCTGGTTCCACAGACCTCTTTTCTGATCTTCTAAGTCCTTTTTGGTGTCTCTGAGCTAAGAGGTCTGAAAGGACAAGTACTGCCAGTGATTCAGAGGTCAGGCTGGGGCCAGATCTGGGTCTGGGGTGGTGCTGTCATGGCCTGCACCAGGACTGCATACTGGACCACCACCCTATTGTCAAAGACCTTTCCCACTGAACTTCTAAATTCTTTTCAGCTGGAAAATATTCAAGTCCATCTTTTGCGGTGTTCTGATACTCTAAAAAGTTTTTAGAGTCATTATTAAAAGGAATTTGGAGTGGTTTGGGGGAAGAGGGTGGGCAAGTTCCTACTTTTTCTCCTCCATCTTTACTCTTCCTCCCTGTATCATTATTTCAATTAATTTCTTTCTTGTGAGTACTTGTCTGCTTTTGTTAATCTGTTTTTTATGCAATTAAAAATCCCCTTTAAACAAATGGTTAAGTTTTTGCTCCCAGTTAATATTTGTTTCAGATACAATGAAATTAGTCACCACATACCAAATGTTCATTTATCTCTGTATCTCTAATTTAATCCTGTATAAAGTCCAAAGAACAATTGTGCAATTTCTGTTTCCTCTGAAATATGCCTTGCTTTATTCCAAAAATCTTGGAAATCTTTCTCTCTCCTATCCCTGACTCCCATTGACCCCGCTTCTACACCTAATAATTTTTTTTAACTCAAAGTGTGTACCTCTAACCAAATCTCTTCTCTGTCTTTTAAAGCTTTCCTTACTTGTTTATTTCTTGGATTGCTATTTAATGTTACATTTATCATTCCCTCCTTGTCCTCTGATTTGATGACTCCATAAGGGTTCAAAATTTATAGTTTCCAATTTTTAACTTCTGGCAACAATGAAATTCTGCCCAGTAACTGGCATGTGAAAGACAGATGTGGCATATTCCCTGTTGAAATTCAGCTGTGAATTACTAGAGCCAAACTCAGAGAAGATTTTTTTAAAATAGGCCTCAGGCTCGGGCACTAATAGCTGGCATAACTTAAGAGAGAAAATTGAGCAAATTGCTCGCTGGGTTTTATTTATCTCATCTATAACATAAAGACATTGGATTATAAAGGGAAGAGGAGAGGAGTTTCAAAGGTTTTTGCTTAAAGCTACCTAATGTAGATCATATAGACCACCATAGTCTTGAGATTATTACTGTTTTTTGTTTTTTTTTTTTTTAACCACACTTAGGCTACCAACCATAATAGTATGAGGAAACTTTTATTGGAATATTGGAAATTTCTGCAGTAGAATTATTGCATCTAGTCAGTTGACTATATCAACTAATTAACACATTTTTTAAAAATGAAATGAAGATTTAGAAGGCAGTAGTAGAAATACACTATGTAAATAAACAAAAAAAAAGAAATTCAAATTTGAAGCCACTGAACTACATAATCTCTAAGCTCCCTTCCAGACTGAAAATATGTTGATTCAATGAATCTGCTTGGAGAAAAAGAATCCTCCAAGTTCAAGTTTGGAGGACAAAGGAGGATGAAGAATATACTGAGAAATTACTGTGGTATGAATAAAAAAGGATATAAATAAAATGAAAAAAAAGAAAATATATTCTTGTGGAGCGATCTATTATCTGAATGGCAAATATGTTTTGGTTCTGTCTACAAATATCAAGGAAATTTTTTGTGCCTAGAAGTACTTTTATTCTTCCTTCAGACTTTTAAATTATGAAACAACAAGCATTTATTAAGAACTCACTGCATACCAAGCACTATGCTAAATATAGGAGTTATCAAAACAAAACAAAGAGAAATAGCCCCTGCCCACAGAGAATTTACATTCTATTGAAAGGACAACATTTATAAAAAAGTAATAGGTTGTTCCAACTAATATTCATAGTTTGTAGGTTGAGTCCCTCAGAAATTGGAAGTAATTTCTGAGTACCCAAGAGTATTGTATGGGTCCTTATATCTAGAACTACTTTTCCAGAATACACCATGTGCCTACCTTTAATAGTCAGCCAAGTATTTAACCAAGATGGTATAGAATGAACAATTGTTGCCCAAGATTACATGGATAAACCTGAAACTCATAATGACACATTCTCTCCCAAATGCACAGAGAATCAGCAGGAAGAATGACCACAAAGTTGCTTGCTAGTGGGGAATGGAAGAGAGCTGTAGGCAAGAAAACTCTGCATCATATATACATTGTCCCAGCGCCTTTTCTCATCTCAAGGTATCTTCAAACTGTTTCTCCACAGATCCAGAGTTTCTGTAATATAGCTCCCTTGTGTAATTATACTCTAAACAGTAAATTTTCTCTTAAATCCATTGCTAACTCTTCTAACTGTTGCCAGAGGTCCTCTTAGAATAATCCTTAGAAATTAGAATTTCTCTTTGACTCTTCCTATGGCAGGTAATTCTTATAATGGGCATGTAGCTCACCTGCATGAGGCAGCTAGATGATACAGGAGATACAGTGCTAGGTCTGGAGTCAGGAAAACTCCTTTAGAAGTGCCTTTAGACACTAAATGTGATCCTGGGCAAGTCACTTAGCCCTGTTTGTCTCAGTTTCCTCAGCTATAAAATAAGCTGGAAAAGGAAATGACAAACCACTCCAATATTTTTGCAAAAAAAACCCCCAAAAACCCAAATGGGGCCACAGAAAGTCAGACAGGATAGAAATGACAACAATAAGCTCAGAGGCAAGATGCCATGGTAAAGGGAGAGGGTGGGGTAGAAGGAAAAAAGAATTCCCTTTGCCCTCTTGCAGTCCTCTGGTAGAGTTACAGACTCAACTTCACAAACTGCCTCTTTGCCTTAAATGCCTGCAGAACTGACAAAATTAGCTTTCTATAGGTCAGGAGGGGTGTGGTAAATTTCCTATTAGTCAAAGACAACTTTGCTTCTCAATTTCATCAACTAGAATTCTTTCACTCTTAAGTAAGGAAGGGAGTTCCATAACCCACCTCAATTAATATAATCAGTGGGCTTCCAGGAGCCAAGATGTGGAATAAGAAGGAAATCACCTCAACTCTCCCATATTTACCTCAAAACAACCACAAAAAAGAACCCCAAAATGAATTCTTTTTTTTAATTAAAGCTTTTTATTTGTATAACATATGTATGGGTAGTTCCCCAGCATTGATCTTTACAAAGCTTTCCATTACAAATTTTACCCCCAGTCGCCTCCCCTCACCTAGATGGCAGGAAGTCCACTACATGTTAATAATATCAAAGTACTTGACAAGTTGTACAAGAAAAATCCTATCTACAAGAAAAAAAAAAAGAAAATCAGAGAAAAGAAACACAATGCAAGCAAACCTCCATAGAGAGCATGAAAATGTTATGTTGCGGTCCACATTTCATATCCCTCTCTCTGGGTGTATATGGTTTTCTTCAGTGAACAATTGGAACTGGTTTCAGACAATTCTTTGTTGCAGAGAGCCATGTCCATCAGAATTGATCATCATGTAATATTGTTGTTGCCATGTATAATGATCTCCTGGTTCTACTCATTTCACTCAGCATCAGCTCATGCAAGTCTCTCCAGGCCTCTCTGAAATTGTCCTGCTGGTCGTTTCTTACAGAGCAATAATATTCCATAACATTCATATACCATAATTTATTCAGCCACTCTCCAATTCATGGGCATCCCTTCAGTTTCCAGTTTCTAGCCACTACAAAAAGGGCTGCCACAAACATTCTTGCACATGTGGGTCCCTTTCCCTCCTCTAAGATTTCTTTGGGATATAGGCCCAATAGAAACACTGCTGGGTCAAAGGGTATGCACAGTTTGATGACTTTTTGAGCATAGCTCCAAATTACTCTCCAAAATGGTTGGATCCCTTCACAGTTCCACCAACAATGTATCAGAGTCCCAGTTTTCCCACATCCCCTCTAACATTCATCGTTATCGTTTCCTGTCATTTTAACCAATCTGACAGGTGTGTAATGGTACCTCAGAGTTGTCTTAATTTGAATTTCTCTGATCAACAGTGATTTGGAGTAACTTTTCATATGACTACAGATGGTTTTAATTTCATCATCTGAAAATTGTCTGTTCATATCCTTTGACCACTTATCTATTGAAGAGTGGCTTGAATTCTTATATATGAGACAATTCTCTATATATTTTAGAAATGAGGCCTTTATCAGACCCATTAAATGTAAAGATGATTTCCCAATTTGATGCTTCCCTCCTAATCTTGTCTGTATTAGTTTTATTTGTACAGAAACTTTTTAACTTAATATAGTCAAAATTATCTATCTGGTGTTCAATTAGGAGTTCCAGATCTTCTTTGGACATAAATTTATTCCATCTCCACAGGTCTGAGAGGTAAACTATCCTATGTTCCTCTAATTTGCTTACAATATCACTCTTTATATCTAGATCATGAACCCATTTAGATCTTATTTTGGTATGTGGTGTTAGGTATGTTTCA
Source organism: Myrmecobius fasciatus (assembly GCA_023553655.1). NCBI lineage: Eukaryota > Metazoa > Chordata > Mammalia > Dasyuromorphia > Myrmecobiidae > Myrmecobius > Myrmecobius fasciatus. The sequence continues at coordinate 97,257 of JAJPUD010007539.1, read as the reverse complement.
AGCCCTAATTTCTTCCACACTAGTTTCCAATTTTCCCAGCAGTTTTTGCCAAATAGTGAGTACTTATCCCAGAAGCTGGGGTCTTGGGGTTTATCAAACATTAAATTGTTAAAGTTATTGCCTAGATTGTACTGATAACCTATCCTATGCCACTGATCGACTGCTCTATTTCTTGGCCAGTACCAAATGATTTTGATGACCGCTGCTTTATAATATAGTTTTAGATCTGGTACAGCAAGGCCACCTTCATCTGCCTTTTTTTTCATTAATCCCCTTGAAATCCTTGACCTTTTGTTCTTCCAAATGAACTTTGCTACTATTTTTTCTAGATCTGTAAAATTTCTTGGGAGTTTGATTGGTATGGCACTAAATAAGTAGATTAGTTTGGGTAGTATTGTCATTTTTATTATATTCGCTCTGCCTACCCATGAGCACTTAATGTTTTTCCAATTAATTAGTCTGATCTTATTTGTGTGGAAAGTGTTTTGTAGTTTAGTTGGTATAATTTCTGACTTTTCCTTGGCAGATAGATTCCCAAATATTTTATGCTATCATCCATTATTTTGAATGGAATTTCTTTTTGTATCTCTTGCTGCTGAACTTTGTTGGTAATATATATGTGGATTTATTTTGAATCCTGCAACTTTGCTAAAGTTGTGAATTGTTTCTAGTAGTTTTTTAGTTGAGTCTCTAGGGTTCTCTAAGTATACCATCATGTCATCTGCAAAGAGTGATAATTTGGTTTCTTCATTACCTAATCTAACTCCTTTTATCTCTTTTTCTTCTCTTATTGCTAAAGCTAACATTTCTAATACAATATTAAATAGTAATGGTGACAATGGGCAGCCTTGTTTCACTCCTGATCTTATTGGGAATGGTTTTAGTTTGTCTCCATTACATATGATGCTTGTTGATGGTTTTAAATAGACGCTACTGATCATTTTAAGGAAAAGCCCATTTATTCCTATACTCTCTAGTGTTTTCAATAGGAAAGGGTGTTGGATTTTATCGAATGCTTTTTCTGCATCTATTGAGATAATCATAGGGGTTTTGTTAGTTTGGTTATTAATATAATTAATTATGCTGATAGTTTTCCTGATATTGAACCAGCCCTGCATTCCTGGTATAAATCATATTTGGTCATGGTGTATTATCCTGGGGATAACTTTCTGTAATCTCATTGCTAATATCTTATTTAAAATTTTTGCATCAATATTCATTAGGGAAATTGGTCTATAGTTTTCTTTCTCTGTTTTCACCCTACCTGGTTTAGTTATCAGCATCATATCAGTCTCATAGAAGGAATTTGGCTGTATACCTTCTGTCCCTATTTTCTCAAATAGTTTGTGTAGTATTGGAATTAATTATTCTTTGAATGTTTGGTAGAATTCACATGTAAATCCATCTGGCCTTGGAGATTTTTTCTTAGGGAGTTGGTTAATAGCTTGTTCTATTTCTTTTTCTAATATGGGGCTATTTAAATAATTTATATCCTCTTCTGTTAACCTCGGCAATCTATATTTTTGTAGATATTCCTCCATTTCATTTAGATTATCAAACTTACTGGCATAAAGTTGGGCAAAGTAACTCCTAATTATTGCTCTAATTTCCTCTTCATTGGAGGAAAGTTCTCCCTTATCATTCTTGAGACTAACAATTTGATTTTCCTCTTTCCTTTTTTTTATCAAATTAACTAAAGGCTTATCTATTTTGTTGGTTTTTTCCACAGAACCAACTCTTAGTTTTATTTATTAATTCAATAGTTTTCTTATTTTCAATTTTATTAATTTCTCTTTTTATTTTTAGAATTTCCAATTTGGTATTTAATTGAGGGTTTTTAATTTGTTCTTTTTCTAGTTTTTTTAATAATAAGCCCAATTCATTGATCTTTTCTTTCTCCATTTTATGCAAGTAAGCATCTAGAGATATAAAATTGCCCCTTATAACCACTTTGGCCGTATCCCACAAATTTTGGTATGTTGTCTCATTATTGTCATTCTCCTGGATGAAATTTTTGATTGTGTCTATAATTTGCTCTTTCACCCATTCATTCTTCAGGATTAGATTATTTAACTTCCAATTAACTTTTGGTCTATTTTCTCCTGGCCTTATATTGCATGTGATTTTTATTGCATCATGATCTGAAAAAGATGCATTTACTATTTCTGCCTTTCCACATTTGATTTTGAGGTTTTTGTGCCCTAACATATGGTCAATTTTTGTATAAGTTCCATGCACTGCTGAAAAAAAAGTAAACTCCCTACTGTCTCCATTCAATTTTCTCCATAGCTCGATCATACCTAAGTTTTCTAACAATTGGTTTATCTCCCTAGTTTCTTTCTTGTTTATTTTGTGGTTTTATTTATCTAATTCTGAGAGAGCAAGGTTGAAATCCCCCACTAGTACAGTTTGGCTATCTATTTCTTCTTGCATCTCTCTTAATTTCTCCCGTAGAAATTTGGATGCTATTGCACTTGGTGCATATAAATTTAGTATTGATATTGCTATATTATCTATGGTACCCATTAATAAAATATAGTTTCCTTCCTTATCTCTTTTGATTAGATCTATCTTGGCTTTTACTTGATCTGAGATAAGGATTGCTACCCCTGCTTTTTTTTGTTCACCTGAAGCATAATAGATTCTGCTCCAGCCTTTTACCTTCATCCTATATGTGTCACTATGTTTTAGATGTTTTTCTTGTAGACAACATATTGTGGGATTCTGGTTTTTAATCCAGTCTGACATCCGCTCCCGCTTTATGGGAGAGTTCATCCCATTCACATTCACAGTTAGAATAACTAATTCTTTATTTCCTGCCATCTTATTTACCCAAGTGATGTTTTTCCCTTTCCTTTCCCCTTTCTCCTTTCCCCCCTCCTCAGAACTTTGCTTTTGATGACCCCCTCTCCCAAACAATCCACCACCCTTTATATCCCCTCCCCCTTTTTTTACTCCTTTCCCCTGATTCTTCTATTTTCACTTCTATTAGTTTATCCCTTCCTTTTCCTCCTTTCCCTCCCACTTCCCTCTAGCAACAGACAAGTTTATTTGTGAAATCAAGTGTGTGATATACACTTTTAGAACCCAACCTGATGAGAGTAAGATTTACACAATGCTCATCTCCCTCCCCTCTTTCTCTCAATTATATTAGGTTTTCTTTGCCTCTTCAAGAGATTTTACCTTGTTTTTCCCTCCTTGTTTTTAGATCTTATTTTACCACCTTTTCCCTCTTTTCCCCAGTATGATAGCCTTTCCCCCTCTAGTTTTCTTTTTCATATTATCAAAATAATATCTAGTTAATTATACCCCCAAACTTTAAGTATCCCCATAGTAGAAATAAAGTTCTCAAGAGTCCTTTCCTTTTTACCTTTTTATGCTTCTCTTGAGTTCTGTGTTTGGATGTCGAATTTTTTGTTCAGATCTGGTCTTTTCATTAGAAATCGGTGAAATTCACCTATATCATTGAATGACCATCTTCTTCCCTGGAGGCTAATGCTCATTCTAGCTGGATAGGTTATTCTTGGCTGTAATTCAAATTCCTTTGCCCTTTGGAATATCTGGTTTCAGGCCCTTCGATCCTTCAATGTGGAGGCTGACAAATCGTGTGTGATTCTAATTATTGATCCTTGGTATTTGAATTGTTTCTTTCTAGGTGCTAGCAGAATCTTTTCCTTGGTGCAATAGTCCTGAAATTTAGCCATGATATTCCTTGGGGTTTTAATTTGGGGGTCTCTTTCAGGAGGTGATCGGTGAATTCCTACAATGGTGATTTTGCCTTCTGATTCTACAATCTCAGGGCAGTTTTCTTTCAGGATTTCCTGGAAGATAGTGTTTAGATTCTTTTTTTCATCATGACTTTCAGGAAGTCCAATAATCCTTAAATTGTCTCTCCTAGATCTATTTTCCAAGTCAGTTGTTTTTCCTAGGGGATATTTCATATTTTCTTCTAATTTTTCTTTTTTTTTATTTTTTGACTGATTATTGAAGTCTTATTGAGTCATTCACTTGCATTTGTTCAATTCTTATTTTTAAAGTGTTGTTTTCTTCAGTTACCTTTTTAAGCTCCTTTTCTAACTGGCCAATTTGTTCATTGTACTCTTTTTCCACTTCACTAATTTTATTTTTCAATAAATTGGTGTCTTTATCATATCTCTTTTGGAGGGCTTCTTGCACTGACTTCAGTTTATTTTCCCCTTTATCCTCCAGCTCTCTTTTGAGATTCTGTATGCAATCTTCCAGAAAGGCCTTTTGAAAAGGGGACCAGTGATGGTCCTTGTTGACTTCCTCTGGAGTTTTGTCTAAATGAACCTCAGGATCTGGGATCAGCCCTTCTTTGTCTCGATAAAAGCTGTCTATGGTGAGAGCTCTCTTTTCCTTCTTCATTTTTTTTAGACTGCGTGTATGTCTCTTTAAGGTTCGGAAAAATGGCGGCTGAAGCTCTTTGCCCTGGGGCAATTTGGTGCTGGGCCGGTGGGGGCTAGGACTAAGTCCAAATTACTCCTTAAACAAGGCAAGTCTGCCAGAACACCTGCCCCCAGTCAGGGCAGAGTGTCCTGAGTGCCTCAGATAAACTCCAGGTGTTTGGAGTTTCGAGTTTGGAGTTTTTGCCACAATGAGCTAAGTCCCACCCTCACTTCCGGCCTACACCACTCTTTATCCCTTTGTCTGAGTTAGACAAACCTGATGTGAAGTTCTTCAGAGATATCAGCAAGCAGTGTCCAAGTATTTCTGAATTTGTTGACTTGAAGATCTGTTCAGAGGCTTATTTTATTGTTGATTTGAGAGAAGATCGGAGGAGACGCAGAGAGTCTCGTTTTCACTCTGCCATCTTGGTTCAGCCCCCCCACCCCCAAATGAATTCTGAACAGCAAAACCAACAAAAAGATGGGGTGAAACAATATTTTATCCCAAGAAACTTGGGAAGTTAACAGAAAAGGTCTGTCTCACTCAGATAAAGGGGGTGCATAGTCCTGTTCAGAAAGCATCCCAGCAAACCAGTGGAACGTCTTGAACCCAGTATGGTGGAGCAGGACAATGCAGTGATTCCCCACAGGCAGTCTCTAGTACTGGGACCCTTGTCAGCTTCCAAATCCCTGTAGCCTCCTGCAGCACCACTCCCCCCACCTCACCCTCTCAGCATAGCACCAGACATGAGAGTCCCATCAGTACAGCACCAAGTAAATAGCTAAGACCTGCAGCCCTGACACAACAAACCTAAGACAGTGCCCCTTCCATTCCAGGAACAGAACTCAAATTTTTAAAAAAAGGAAAAAGTCTGAAAAAGATGAGGAAATGACAACAAAAAAATAATCCAACCATAGAAAGTTCTTATAGTGACAAGGAAGATCAAAACAAGAACTCAGAAAAGGGCAACAATATCAAAACACCTATGGGCAAAGCTCCAAAGAAAAAAATAACTCAGGGAAAAGTTTTAAAAGGAGCTTTAAAATCATATAAAATGAGTAGATGAAAAATTGGGAAAAGAAGTGAAAGTGACACAAGATAATTATGAAAAAAAAAAAGATTCAACAGCTTGGAAAGAAAAACAACTCCCCCCAAAAAAGTACAATTGTCCAAATGGAAAAGGAGGTACAAAAGCTGAGAAAAATAATTCTTTAAAAAATTAGAATTGAAGGAGGATTCTGGGATGGTGGCAGAGTAGGCAAGAAAATTCCAAACTCTCCAGATTTCTCTCACAAACAAAACAAAATTGTAGCTCAGGATGAACATAGACTGAGGGAAAACAAATAAGAGGGGCAGAATAGAGATTCTCCTGGGACAACCCTAGGAAGATCTGAAGAAAGACTCCAGGAACTTTATAACTGGTGTGAAGTATAAACACTCCAAGCTAGCTCCACTAAAATAACAAGCAGGGAACCCTGGGGTTAGTTGGATTTAGAGGTAGCCCCAGCAGGAACTTTACTTACAGGGCAAAATAGGGGGTCCCCAGTCTGAGTCAGAAAAGACTGTGAGGCAGAAATGTAGCTCTGGGCAAGAAGGAAGTATACTCTGTGGGTGTAGAAGCAGTGGGGCCAGAACGCTGCTGGCTGCAGGCATATGCAGGAAAGTGGAGCTTTGAGTCTGGGGTTCCACATCTGAGTAGAGAGCTGAAGTAAAGTAAAAAGCAGCAACACTCCTCCCATCCCAGGACTAGAGGTGGTTACACTTATACTTCTCATTTTTTTAAATGAACAGGAAAAAGAAGAAAGAACCCAACAATAGAAACTTACTATGGGAATAGGAAAGGCTGAAATTCATCTTCAGAGTAATGTTAAATGACTTATTTATGTTTTTAACATGGAATTATATACCAATATCTTTACGATTGGTATCAGTAATTGGATAATTCAAAAGAAAGATTGGGGTAGAACCAAGTATGATCTGACTCTAAAAAGCAAAACTGTCTTGGAAAAGTTAAAAATAGTAATTATGCTATATACATGAAGTACAGAAGAACCAACACAGAAGCATTAGAGGCAGAGAGGAGAGATAGTAGTTCTGAAAATCTACTCACATCAGGAATGGGTCAAATAAGGCACTATATATATATATGCATACATTTATATGCATACATTAGTGTATATAATGACACACACACACACACACACATATATATATATATATGCATGTATGTATGTATGTATACCAGGAAGAATATAATATCCTCCAAAAACTATAAAGAAATAAGGAAGAAAAGAATAAGAAAAAGTAAAGCATAGCGGGACTATAGTAGACAGTAGGACAAGATATGTAGATTAATGGGAAAGGGATCAAGAGGGAAGCATAGGATAAGGTGGACACAGAAGGATATTTAGATTGACAGGAGTAGGATAAGGTGTATACATTTATAGGAATGGGATAAAGAGGGAGACAAAAGGTGAAGGGGGGAGATAAGGAAGGGATTCATGGGTGAAGGGAGGTTAGGTAACAGCAAGGCAAGTTAAAGACTAGAATTAAAGTAAAAGAGTTAGCAGAAAAAGGAAATGAGATCAAGAGTAAAATTCATTAGAAACAAATCAGGACTAGTAATCATGGATCTCAAAGTCAAACTTAAAGATTCAATCAAGAGAGAAATCTACTGTGCCAGCAATATTAATATTGTTTTGGATGCCTCTCTACATATGTGTAAATGCATATGTATATTCAAGTATGTATGTGTGTATGAAGGTATGTATATAGATAGATTTATGGGTGTATATATATATATATATATATATATATTTATATTTGTATACCTGTGCTTAACTATATCCTGCATAGGGGAAGGGGAGGATGAAAAGGGAAAAAAAAGAATAAAATTAAAAGTGCAAAGCAGAGAATAACCTACAGAAAAGCAAAGAAAAGATGGATAGTTGTGAATATATAATCTCTATTATTATATATGCTTTCTTGAAATGGGCATTTATTGTTACATATTTTGAATCCTCCCTGATGCTTTGATGGGCACATGACAATGAAATAAAATTAGAATTGGGGAAGTGGAAATTAATGATTCTATGAGAATTAAGAAGCAATCAAAAAAAAAAATCAAAAGGATGAAAAAAAAATAGAAGAAAATGTAAAATACCTCATGGGAAAAACAACTGACCTAGAAAATGGATCCAGGAGAGAAAATGTCAGAATCACTGAAACACCTGAAAGCCATAATAAAAAATGGAGGACCTGGACATCTTTCAAGAAATTATCAATAGAAACTGATATCCCTCAAAAAGGGCAAAATAGGCATTGAAAGAATCCCTAGATTACCTCAGGATATATCAAAATAAAAACCCCAAGGAACTTTATAGCCAAATTTCAGAACTATCAGGTCAAGGAAAAAAGACTACAAGTAGCCAGAAAGAATCAATTCAAATACTGGGGAGCCACAATCAGAATTACACAGGACTTAGAACCTGCAATGTTAAAGGACTGAAGATTGATCATGATGTTGTGCCATTGTTCCCCTGTCTCAGTTACCCTCAATTGTTTTGTCTCAGTTTCCCTTAATTGTTCTGCCTCGGTAGCAATCTCCCCCCCTTCTGACCATTCAGAGATAATTGGGCTGCAGAGTAATGGCCACTGGCATTCCAAAGAGTCATAAAACCTCAAGATGGCCCATCTCTAATACCTAGACATACCCCTTAATTTAGACTCAATGTCTCCTAGCTCCTTCCCAAACTTATCGGAATTTATGATCCTTCCTCCATACCCCAAACCTGTCAGAACTGAATTTATAATCCTTTCCTGGAACTCCAATCCCCCTAATGCCCTACCCCTCCTTCTGCCTCTTGAGCTTCTTTGTTTTCCTGAGTCTTAGAGCCCTATAAGAATTGTTGGAGCAAACTCTCAAGTGCAGAATCCACTGAGATCCAGAAGGCTGGCAAATGGCTGCCAGTCTAATTCTCTGGGACTGGGTGCTTTGAGACAGGAGTCCTATGGATTCTAAACTCTCCATTACCATCAATAAAATAATCTCTAATCTCCAATCTGAAGTACTGCCTCAGTTTCTCCCGGAGCATTACAATGGCTCATGACATTCCAGAAAACAAATCAGGAATCAGGTATCTGGCAATTGAGCATAATACTCCAAGGGGAAAAATGGTAATTCAGTGAAATGGAAAGATCTTCAGCTTTCATAAGGAGAACAGAATCAAACAAAAAGATTTCCAATATCAAGGCTCAAGAGAAGCATTTAAAAAGGAAAAAAGGAAAAAAAAAAGAAAACATAAGAGATTTGATAGTTAAACTGTTTACATCCCTATATAAGAAGCTGATCATTCTAAGTAAGAATTGTGCCATTAATAGTGCAGCTGGAAAGAATATACATAGACAGAAGGTATGGGTATAAGATGAATTTGAAGGAATGGTATTTTTTTTTAAATTAAGGGATGAGAAAGAGAAGTACATTGGATATAGAAGGAAAGGAGAGCTAGAATGATGTAATTATTTTGCATCAAGAGGTGTGAAAGACCTATACAATAGAGAGGAAGATGCACAGGTGGGCAATGGTCATACTTAAATCTTGCTTTCATCAAAATTGACTTAAAGAGGTAATACATAATCAGTCGGTTATAGAAGTCTATTTTACCCAACAGGGATTAAGTAAAGTGGGAGTGGGGAAGAGAGAACAGATGGAGGAGGCTATAAAGAAAAGCATAACACTGATGAGGAGGGAAAGGGTGAAAGGAGAAGGAGGATAAATTGGATGAAAGATAGGATGGAAGGAAAGACAGTTTAGTCATCACAACTGTGATTATCTATTTAAAAAGCAACCTAGTTTGGGAGTTTGGATTCTAGGCCTGAGAGTATATTGTGTAGACAGATACCTTCATTTGTTTTACAGTTCAGCAAAGGAAGAGGAAAAACTTTCTTTCCTTCTCTTCCTATATAATCCATATCATCAGAGCTATTAAAATAAAGAAGACACTATATCTAGCAGAGACAGAAAGTCATTTAAAGGAGGGTAGTGACTTCAGAGATTGTGATACTGTTGGAAAGAAATGCCAGTTATAGATTCAAGAGAGAAGGAATTAGAGCTCTATATGAAATGAAAGTATTCTTAATATCAGGAATTGTGAGTTACCTTTGCCAGCTGTTTATGTTAGAAATGTGCCTCATTTTTCCCTTTTTTTAAAATAATAGCTTTTTATTTTTTCAAAATACATGCAAAGATAGTTTGTAACATTAACCCTTGGAAAACTTTGTGTTTCAATTTTATCTCCCTTTCTCCCCACCTCCCCCATCTCCTAGACAGCAAATAATCCAATATAGGTTAATAATGTACAATTCTTTTAAACGTGTTTTCACATTTATCATGCCATATAAGAAAAGTCAGATCAAATGGGAAAAAATGAAAAAAAAAACAAAACCAAGCAAACAAAAACTAATCAAAACAACAAAAAGGTAAAAAGACTTTTTAAATTGTGACTCACAATCCACAATATAGTCCTATCTCTCAATGCAGATGACTCCATCACAAGTCTATTGAACTTGGCTTGAATCACCTCATTATTAAAAAGAACCAAGTCCATCACAGTTGATCATTATAGAATCTTGTTGCTTTATAAAATATTCTCTTGGTTCTACTCACTTCACTTTGTACCAGTTCATATATATCTTTCCAGGTCTTTCTGAAATCATCCTGCTAATCATTTCTTATAGAACAATAATATTCCATAACATTCTATACCATAAATTATTCTGCTACTCCCCAACTGATGGGCATCCACTCAGTTTCCAGTTCCTTGCTATTACTAAAAAGGGCTCCTACAAACATTTTTGCACATGTGGGTACTTTTCCCTTTTTTATTATCTTTTAAAAAAAGTTTTAAAAATATTTATTTGCTGAGGCAATTGGGGTTAAGTGACTTGCCCAGGGTCACATAGCTAGGCAGTGTTAAGTGTCTGAAGACAGATTTGAACTCAGGTTTTCCTGACTTCAGGGCTGGTGCACCACCTAGCTGCCCCAAGCTTTTTATTTTCAAAACATATGCACAGATAATTTGACAACATTGACCCTTGCATAGCCTTGTGTTTCAGATTTTCTCCTCCTTCTTCTCTCCCAGATGGCAAGCAATCCAATATATGTTAAACATGTTCAAATATATGTTAAATAAAATATGTATGAACATATTTATGCAATTCTCTTGCTGCACAAGAAAAATCAGGTCAAAAAAGAAAATAAATGAGTAAGAAAACAAAATGCAAGCAAACAACAAGAAAAAGAAAGAGAATGTTATGTTGTGATTCACATTCAGTTCTCACAGTCCTCTCTTTGGGTATAGATAGCTCTCTTCATCACAAGGTCATTGGAACTGGCCTGAATCATCTCATTGTTGAAAAGAGTCATGTCTATCAGAATTGATTATTGTATAATCTGTTGTTGCTGTGTACAATGATTTCCTGGTTCTGCTCATTTCACTCAGCATCAATTCATGTAAGTCTCTCCAAGTCTCTCAAAAATCATCCTCCTGATCATTTCTTACAGAACAATAATATTCCATGACATTCATATACCATAACTTATTCAGCCATTCTCTAATTGTTGGGCATCCATTCAGCTTCCAGTTTCTAGCCACTACAAAAAGGGCTGCCACAAACATTCTTGCACATGTGGGTCACTTTCCTTCCTTTACGATCTCTTTGGGATATAGATCCAATAGAAACACTTAAGCTCACTTTTTCCAAGGGTACTTTATTTATTTGTGGTGAAGTTTATTGAGGTTCTAGAGGATGTTGTTTTGTACTATCTATCCTTACTACTGGCTTATTGCTAAATGGATGCACACTCATGGGGCCTCATGAGTTACAACTTTTTAAAGATTTTCTACTCACAATCCCTTTCTGCCTAAGAAATTTTTAGGTGGAACTAAAATTTAAAGAGTATATAACTATATAAAATACATATGCAAATCAGTCATTCAGTTATGAGACCCCATATGAGGTCTTGAACTACAGTTTAAGAAGATTATCTAGAATGCAAGACTTCACCAATCCAACCTGCATGTTGGAAAGGGAGTTCAGAGAAGGATTTTGTGCTTAATGAGGGATTAACAGAGCATACACATATCTTTGTATTTTAACAATCAACACCTTGCATTCTGTTGTTATTGTTGTTATTGAGTCATTTTTCATTTACATCTTATTCTTCATTATTTGAAGTTTTCTTAGAAAAAATACTGGATTAATTTGCCATTTTCTTCTCCAGTTCATTTTACAGGTAAGGAAATGAAGTAAAGAGTGTTAAGTGACTTGCCTAGTATCTCACAGATATTAAGTGTCTGAGCTGGATTTGAATTTAAGTCTTCCTGATTCTAGATCCAGAACTCTACCCATTGTGCCACCTAGCTGCCCACCTTCTACCTCTTTATTTTGGGATTATACCAAATGCAGACCCATTGCATAAGTAAATACAGAATATATACAAGTTAATATTTTCTTTATTGGAAATAGTGTTTTCTTTTCTTCATTCATTTTCAGATATTTCTAATTCTAAATCAAAGAGTTAATCAATGTCAAAGGTGAATAAAGGAAACTTTTAAAATACATTATTTCAAAATATGATTAAGAGTTTGGCTAAAATCATTTTATACTACATTTTCAGACAGAGAATTTAATATGTAGTAATGCATACCCTTATTGATAAATCATTTCTCAAAAATGGAAATTTACCTTAATTATTGATTCTAACTCTAGACACAATGATTTTATATCCACCTCTGTATTAAATATATCATTTTATAGCTTCTTTTAAAGCTTTATATCCCTACATATTAGTATACAAGAACCCTCTAGGTTCTTCATTTTATTTTTCTGTAGATGATATTGTTCATGTGGAGTAAAAGTGTGGGCTCAAAAAAACCCCCACAACCATCAGATCAGAATTATTAAACTTTTAAGTCTATTAAGAGCTTTCTTCACAAAAACCCAGTGAGATAAGCAATTCAGCTGTTATTCCCATTTATAGATTAAAAACTGAGGCCCAAAGAAGTAATATGATCATCATGAATTTGGGAGTTCCAAGTTAAACTCTTTCTACTTCTAGTTTCATAATTATCATTCTTTCCATTGCATTTTCTGCCCCTTCTTATCTGCTTAAGTCTTTGTTTTGATGCTTTTTATTTTCATTGAGTGTGGCTTTTCCTAGTGTAGACATGTTTATTGTTTGATTTCTTCTCCTTACCATCCCACTGGCATCAGCTTAGACTGCCCTCTTGTGCCTGTAACTTACCCTGACCTGTTATTTTAAATTCTGTGTTAATTCATCTCTTTCCCCTCTCTTTACATTTGTATGGCCCCATCTATCCAAAAAGAGCAAAGATTCTCTTTATGTTGAGCAATGAGCATACTATGTTTAGTTCACTGTAGAATTTCAGCTGTGAGACAAGTATTTTGTTGTAATCACAGCTGACTTCGGCCATAACAGTGTACTCTTTCTCAGTTAACCAAATATTTGAGCCAAAAATGTCCGATTATCAGCAATAGCACAGGGGGGAAATTGGAAGTAATTCTTGTCTTGGAAGTGGTCCGAAGATAGATTGTCAATAAATGTCCATCCATTTGTTTGGCATCATTGTAGAAAAAAAAAAAGCAAAGTGGCTTTCAGAATATTTCTCTTTATAAGGCTGATGCCAGACTGATGAGACACATACCCAGAAAAGAAATGATCTTTTGTAAGGAAAATTCCACTGGATAAAATGGCTTTTTGCAGATGCTTTGAAAATAGAACTGAGCCCCAGACTGAAAAATAAAATAATTATGACCCCAATGCTAGGGTCTATGACACTGTTCTCTATATTATAAAGTTTCTCTTATGTGAAAGCAAGAACACAGGCACAAAGGGAACATTTATGAGAGTCAACATGATCAATTGGAAGAAAATAAAAGATAGGACCTTCAATCTAATTTTTTTCTAGTGTAGAAAATCAATGATCCACAGCCATCTAATAAATCGGTCAATTATACACAGATGTCAGGCTCCACAAACGATGTAATATTGGGTTTTGCAAATCATTACTGTCTCAGAGAGGTTTTGTGACAGTAAGTCCCACTGATTAAAACGTCAGTATAAAACATTGCCTTTCACTCAAAAAGCTAGTACAGTCAGCCTCTGTAATGATGGAATGTAATAATTAGAAAGTAGCAAAAGCCCACATGTTGGCAAACAACAAAAAAAGGCAGGTTGCTTTTAGTTTCAGGGAAAATTAAAAAGATCTGGTGAATCACAAATTGGACAGGGAGTGGTGGGAAACCTTCATGTTTACCTCTCCAATAAAAATAATGAAAGCAAACAGCTAGTTGTCAGTCATTGTGTGTTTCCATAACAACTTCAACTTTCATTTTAGAAGATAATCCAATATATCATCTTTCTTTATAACTTATTCTTTGCTTTGATTTCTACTTGGCCTTAATCACTGAATAGGTTTGACCTCAGTCGTATTGTTGAAGACCTTAGCTTAAAAAGGCCAAGGTCTCCCATTGCATCCAGGGCCACGCTGATCTATATCTAGCCACTGGACCCAGATGGCTCTGGAGGGGAAAGTGAAGCAGGTGACCTTGCACAGCCCTCCCTCACTTAAGTCCATATCAATTGCATATCATTGCATACCCTTCCTTGGGTACTTCCCATCCCCACTCCTTAGCTTTTCAGTTCCCTTTTATGTCTTATCTTTTCTTACTAGAATTTAATCTTCCTGAGGGAAAGGATTGTCTTTCTTTTTGCTTGTGTTTTCAAAATTTAACATAATATCTGGCATATACACACACAGATATACACAAAATGTACATACATACCCCTATATGTACATTTATACATATACATATATATGTGTATATATATATATATATATATATAGAGAGAGAGAGAGAGAGAGAGAGAGAGAGAGAGAGAGAGAGAGAGGAAGAAAGGGAGCGAGGAAGTGTAAGAAGAAAGAGAGAGGGAGAGGGGGGGAAGAAGAAGAAGAGGAAGAAGAAGAAGAAAAACAAGGAAGAAGAAGAAGGAAGAAGAGAGAGGGGGAGAGATCCATACCAATTATTAAACTCGCTACTTTAAACTTTCTCTCTATTAAAAGGTAGGCATTCAGAGAACCTTTTTTTAAAATTATTTATTTATTTATTTATTTTTAAAAGCTCTTCCTTTCTTTCTCTTTGGCGAGGGGTATCTGGATCTATGAGTTCCTTAGCATAGGGATATCCCATTGTGGAAACTCCCTTCCTCCCTATTGATTCATGTCTGCGCTCAAAGGATAGAGAGTTGCCTGGGGCACTTGGAAATTAAATGATTTTCTAATAGTCACACAGTTAGTATGTGTCAGAGACAGGACTCCAGCCTAGTTCTTCCAGACTCCTAGACCCAGCCTTCAGCCACTGCACCACATTCTGTGTTTCATTTCTTATTTGTCTTATTTCCTAGGCATCACTGCATCCAATGCCTGCCAAACTTCACTCTGCATTCTGATCTTTCCAGATAAAGCTAGCATGGCCACAGATTTATTGGCACTACAGCAGGGTCTGGCTTGGTTTCTCTTAACCATGTGATAATGAAGAAATAAGGATTTCTGACCTCTGCTGTGTCAGAGAACAGCTTCAGCTGAAAATTAACAATAGGCGTATAAGAACAGATGCTAATGCTAATTATTTGACTCTGAGTCAGGAGCTAGTTACTGAGATGGTAAAGTTACTTCAAGGTTTCATCAGGGAAAGAGGTAGTTACTATATAAGGCTCTCTTTGCCAGGAACAGGAGGTAATGGCATTAACTTTCCCAACACCTGATATGTGACAGTCTCCAAGGATTTGAAAATATCATATCCTTGTCTTTCACGTTTGGAGACAAACTGATTATGTGATTGTCCCTACATACAAATGTGGCTCAATGTACTGATGCCCAGCTGGAGAAAGTCCCTTCCATATTCCTTGCATATATAGTGTGTCCTTTGGTTAATGATTGTATTCACCGTCTGCCTGGCCCAGGTTAAAAGCGTGAAGCAGATCTCATGGCACAAGTCTAGAGCATATTAAAATTTATTGCAACATTTTGCAGATGGGGCACAGATTTTCAATGATTTTTTTCCAAGGTCAAGAAGACCAGATCCTCTTAAAAGAAAAGATCGGTGCCCCCCCTCTCCTTTTTTTTCCCTTTCCATGGTTCTTTGGTGTCTTCTAAGAAGCAAGTTAAAGAGGACATTTGAACTTCTTTATCTATACCATGACACAAGTTTCTTCCTTTTTATATATCTGTCCTCTTCTCAGCCTCATGCAGTTCTGTAGCTTCCTGGAAACTGCTGTAAGGTTGGAACGGCTTTTTGCATTAGGAATGGCTCTGTGGGTGTATATAAGCACCACAGCAAAATGGGATCTGACATGAATTGGGCTGATTGTAATGTGTTCTTTGCTTGAATAATTGTCAGAATCTTCATTGTGTCACTTTTTTTTTTAAAGGTGTAGTTAGTCCCTGCTCAGAATACAATTTAAATCTTTCCTTTCCCATTCTACTTAATTCTTTTGCCACTGATTCTCTACTCACCCCTTCTGACCCTCCTCAGTAGAAATTTCACTGATGACTTATTAAGGCATATTTAATTCAATTTTTAAAAATGAAATAAAATATAGTTATGGCTATCATCTATATTCAATTACTTTTGGAAATGACTTTGACCTTGAATCTATTTTGAGTTTATTAAGTGATGTTTATAAAATGCAATAGAATATATTGATATCTAACCTCTCAGTGTTACAAAAGTGTATCAGCAATGACTCTCGCTGCTCATTTTAGAACAAATTCCTCTAGGGACCTTGGTTTCATGCTCTGCTCTGACTTTTAAAATTTGAAATTAACAAATCCAGTTTGCAGGTTCTTCAAATATAAAATTAGATATATGTAGGGGAATCTTTGCAGTTAGGGACAGCTCCTGTATTTACTTGAGAACTTGTGCTGGGCATACACCCACCTTAAGTTAATGTTTTCAAAAAAGAGAAGGCTTATCCTCTGTATCTGCTCTTTGCTGCTCATCCTGTTCCCTTGAGTTCCTATTGCCTTATTTTCAGTTCTTATCCCTCATTTGTTTGTGTCTATGGTGAATACCCAGATATAATAGAAAAATGGCAGTGTTTTATAAATGTACTTCATAAGGTGCATAAATAGTTTCTTCATCCTGACCCATCAAAATGTTAGCTTAAAAACAATCATTTCATTAGGAGCAACCATTAATACACTCTTGCCTATATCTCAAAATGCTACAATCCACAAATAGAATTATCCAGACAATGAAAAGTTAACAAAAAATTTTAAGGGGTTTAAAGAGGCCAATCTCAGAGTCAGAAACTTCAGGGTTCAAGGTCTGTTTTAAATACATATGAGCAGTGTCACCTCCAACAAATCATTTAAACTTTCACTGCCCCAGGCAACTTTCTAAAATTGTCAATTCCAGAGAAATCAGGGATTTGTGTCAGTGAAAGAATTTTTTACCCCAGAAATTGCCAAAACAAATGAAATCATACTACCTGATCAAAAAGTAGAGTGGGTGGGGAATTAAATGATGACATTGAAGTATATTCAATTCAGTTTTATGAAATAAAAAAATAAAGCGGTGGCTATTGCTGATTTATAGCAAAAATTAAATGGTTGTTAATTCATGTACATATGTTGCCAGATACATTTTTTTTGCTTTTTAAATTATATTTTCTTGGTACCTTTTATTTTTACATCACTTTCAACTCTGAATATATCCCTTCCCATTCTCCTATCTACTGAGTTAAGCTTTGTAACAAAGAATAAAAAAGAAAGAGGGGAAAAAGCAATTAGGCAAAACCAACCAACATCTCAGTATATATATGAGATATGGTATTCTTCCATCTACCCACCTCCTTGCTGTTCCACAAACAAGGTAAACTATCTCATGGCTCTGGGTATTTTCTCTGACCATCTCCTAGGCCTATATCCTATTCTATAAAAAAAAAAAACAAAAAAAAACAAGATGCATTTTCTTTTTTTCTTTGGGACCAAACCTGTTTGTTATAATTAGACAATATTGTCTTATTTTTATTATTCTTTTCATTTGCTGTCTTCAGTCTATATCTTTTCACATCTTATGATTTTTTTGGATTTTTAAAATATTTATAATTCTGAACTTATTATTTTGTAAAATGAGCACCCATGGATTTAAGTATCATCTCTGTGCTGATAATTCTCAAATCTACCCATCCCATCCTATCCAACCTCTCTTGCAGACTTCTCATCTTCAACTATCTTTCAGACATCAAAAACTGGATGTCCAACAGATATCTTAAACTCAATATGTTCAAAGCTGAATTTATTATTTTTCATCCCAAACCCTCTCTTGCTTACCTTCATTCTTACTGTAGGCAGCAGCACCAACCTCAAGTCCCTCAGGAAACCAATCTATATGTCATACTCAACTCTTTACTACCTTTCATCCCCTACATTCAGTCTCTTGCATCTACTGATTTCACTTTTACAAATTCTCTTGACTCCTTCCATTTATTTCTTCTGTTGCTGCTAGCATTTTGGTGCAGTCTCTCATCATCTCATATCTGGACTATTAGAGAATCTACCTGCCTTAAGTTTTTCCCCATTCCTATTCATCTTTCATTCAGTGACCAAAGAGATTTTCCTTAAGCACAGGTCGACTTATATTATTACCCTACTCAGTAAACTCCAATGTCTCCCCATTGCCTACAGGATCAAATAGAATTGGCATTCAAAGTCCTTCATAACCTACCCCACTCCCATCTTTTTAACCTTCTTACACCTTACTCCCTAGGACCAAGTACTCTTCTACCCATCTGCCTCTTTGATGTTTTACAAACAAGATAAACCATCTCATAGTGGTGAGCATTTTCTCTGACCATCTCCTATTCTCCCTCCTCAACTCAGCCTACTAAAATCTTATTTTTACAGGAAGCCGTGTAATCTCCTCTTAATTCCAGTCTGCTTCTCTCTGGTCATTATTTCCTATGTATCTTGTATGGAGCTTGTTTGTATATATTTATTTGCATGCTGTTGTCCCCATCAGAATGCAATCTTGAAGACAGGGAGTCTCTTTTGCCTCTTTGTATCCCCAGCATTTAGCATAGTATCTAGCATATAGTTGACACTTAATGAATGTTTATTGATTGACTGAATATTTTCATACACAAACAGAATGCAAAAAGGGGATTATATATATATGAAGTCACAAATCTGTACCACATAGTTTATTTCTCCTTGTAATTATACAATAAATCCAACATGCTGTTTTCTTTTTATCCTTTTATATAATCATTTACCAATTTGTTTATTTTTAATACATTCATTTACATGTTTGTCTATTGATACATTTCTCTGTCTGTCTTTGTGTTTGTTTAGACTGACTTTCCCTATGTCACACAGGATGAAAGCACAAGGCTACTCATGAGCCTGTCCATATTCTGAGTTTACTGGAGTTTTGACCTTCTTTGTTTAAATTGACCTAGGTCAATTTATTTACACCTCCTCAAGCATGCCAGTGATTTCCCATTCTTTTTTTTCTCCTAGTGAATGTGTGTGTGTGTGTGTATGTATTTTAAAGGTTTTAATTTTAAAAATATATGCCTGGATAGTTTTCAACATTCACCCTTGCAAAACCGTTATGTTCAAAATTTTTTTCTCCTTCCTGGCAAGTAATTCAATATATGTTAAACTTATTCAGCTATTCTCCAGCTGATGGGCATCTATTCAGTTTCTAGTTCCTTGCCACTACAAAAAGGAATGCTACAAACATTTTTGCATATGTGGGTTCTTTCCCCTTTTGGATGATCTTTGGGAAACAGGTCCCTTAGAGACACTGCTGGATCATAGGGTATGCACAGTTTGATAGCCCTTTGGGCATAGTTCCATATTGCTCTCCAGAATGGTTGTATCAGTTCACAATTCCACCAACAATGTATTAGTGTCCCAGATACTTTTGTTTTTGCCTATCCTTATCCTATCATTTTTCTTTTCCTTAACTCTTTCTATAGGTGGCATTTCTTGTATTATATCAAATAATAGTGATGTTTATGAACATTTCAATCCTAATCTTACTGAAAAGGAACAAAAAGGAATTTTATAATGTTGGTTTGGGGTTTTAGAGAGATATTATTTGCTATATTATGGAAGGGTTCATTTATTCTTGTTTTTTTTTTTTTGGTTTGTTTTTGTTTTAGCAAAATAGATGTTATTTATCAAAAACTTTTCCTTCACTGTTAATATTATTTTGTGATTCTTAATTTTTGGTATGAATAGGACCTATGAAGTTTATAGTAATAGTTTATATTAATACTTAGCATTAGTACTAGTTTATAGTAATAATATTGAACTAATATCATATTCCAGGTATAAATACAATCTGGTCATAGTATATGTGTACATATATATATATATATGTATGCTTATATATATATATATGTACATATGTATACATGTACATTGCAACTTTCCCCAGTACAATTTCAATGCGTCAAGGACCGTCATAAGAAATAAAATGGGAATTTGGGGGGAGTTTTGTGGAAGCCATAGATGACATGTGAAGACCAATAGTTGACAAAAAAAAAAGTTTAGAAATTCAGAAATGTATGAAATATATGTATAGTATTATATAATATCAATATATTTTATCTTTTAATAACATACATATGCCCAAATTTTATAATAAAGTACTGTAAAAACCCCATAAAAGAAAAAGAAAAAATTCAGACTTCTTCTCTGGTACAAATGGAGGATCAAAATATTTTATGAGGATTTCCCAGATCACAGGGGAACAATTACCTGACCCCCAAGCAATGTAGAAGTGATAACTATGCACACAAACACACACAAACACAAACACACACATCTCTGTAGCCTCTATTAATATTTTATTATTGTTATTTTGCAGTTTACTGGTCTACACATACTATTCTCTGTTTCTATTCTTTTTGATTTACATATCAAGCCTATAGTTTTTATCATAAATGGAATTTCTTAGGATCAATTCTTTTCCTACTTTCCTAGCACTTTATGCAATACTAAAATTAAATGTTCTTTGACTATTTGAAAAAATTACAAATTTATTTGATACTTTTTTTCCTCTCTGGGAATTAATGGCTTACTTAATCTGTTTTCTAAGATCAAGTTATTTAAGCTGCATATTTCTTGTATTAATTTGTCACATATTTTTGTAAATGTTCATTTCTTAAAAGTTGTCAGTTTCATTAGCAAATACTTAAAATAGTTTCTTAAAATGTTCTTACTCTTTTATTCATGGATTGTTAATTCTACTTTTTCACTTTTATATTGGAAATTTGAATTTTATTTTTCTTAAATCAAGCTATGCTAATGAATTTATCTTTTTAAAATAAATATTTGTTTTATTTTTCAATTAAATGGTTTTTTCTTTTAAAATATTGATGATCTTGTTTATTTTAATAATATCTACTTTGGTATTGATTTTTAAATCTTTGATATTTTCTAGTTTCTTTAGTTGCATTCCCAGTTAATTTGCCTGTTCTTTTATTCTTTCATTCATGAAAGTGTTTAGAGATATAAATTTTTTTTCCTAAATCCTGGTTTGATTTTATCTTCCAAATTTTAGTATCTTTATCTTTAGTTAAATTGTCCATTTTTAATGATTTTTTTTTATTTCACCTTCAAATTATTTAGGATTATGTTTAGTCTCCAATTAGAAGACTTTTTTTTTTCAAAAGTTCATGATTTAATATAATTTTATTTCACAGTTTTTATTTTCACTTAAAAATTAATATCTCTGCTTTTCTATAACTTTAATGAAGTTTTGGTGCTATAATACATGGCAAAATTTTGTAAAATTTCCATGCATTGCTAAAAAATTTATATATATGTAAATATATATAGATATGTATGTATATTCATATTCAATTCAACAATTCTCAGAGTTCTAAACATCTAATTTTTCTGAAATTCTATTCAAGTTTTTTCTTTCTTGTTTTCTTTTATTAGGTTTAGGTCTTTAAATGGTATATTGAGGTCTCTTGCTCTTATAATTATACAATTTCTCGGGGGCGGAGCCAAGATGGCGAACTGCGGACAGCTTTCTCTGTGAACTCCCGGGACATTCCCTCAAACCCAGACAAAGTAAGCCTTCCAACTGGTTTCTAAGTGAGAGCACCTCCAAGCATTTGGACTACAACACACTTCTATCAAAGATCTACCGTGAAAGAACTCCGGAGAAGGTTAGCCTCAGGGGAAATCGGCCACTGGTCGCAATCAGACTCCAGCCGGGGCGGAAGTCAGGGCTGCGATAGAGGGGTGGATTTTGGGCACGCAGGAAGCTCCTGGGAGATGCCTGGGCCACTTTGCTCTGCTTGCGGGCAGGTGCTTTGGCAGTTCTGCCTTTGGAAAAGGGTGGATCGAGACCAGCTGAAAACGTGGTCCTAGTGCGAATCTAGCCCGACCAGCCTCAGACCGGAAGTCAACTCAGCAAACTGCCCCAGGGCAAATACAAATCGTTGGAGTTTTCTCTGGTTTTGACCAATATCCCAACTTTAAATCATGAGCAAGAAGCAGAAGAGAGCTCTCACCATAGAAAGCTTTTACGGAGAAAAAATAGAACAGTCCCCAGATCCTGACATTATGAAAACAATCCCAGATGAAGCCACAAAGGCAGACTTAAGTTGGTCTCCCTTTCAGAAGGCTTACCTGGATGATTGCATTAAGAATCTCAAAAGAGAGCTAGAAGAAGAATGGGGAAATAAATTGAGATCAGGGCAACAGAAATATCAAAAACTGGAAAATAGGACTGGTGAATTGGAAAAAGAAAACAGTTCACTGAAAAACAAAATTGGTGAATTGGAAAAAATCACCAATTCACTGGAAAATAAAAATTGTGAATTGAAAATAATTATACAATTTCTCCTTGCAAATCATTTTCACTTTTCCTTCAAGAATATAAATACAATGCCTTATCAGAGATCATGATTGTTATCATTAACTTTTTTAGTTCACTTGAAGCATAACAGGTTTTGCTCCACTGTCTTATTTTAAATCTGTATGTTTTTTTTAAAGCATGTTTCTTGTAAATAACATGTTCTTGTATTCTGCTTTCTAAGCCATTCTGCTATCCTATTCCATGTTATTTCTAAATTCATCCAATTCATGGCTCTGATTTTATTAATTCAGTATTTCCTCCCATCCTCTCCTCTTGTGCTTTTTAATCCTCTACTTATTCCCTCCACTTTTCCTGTTGAGTTCAATATATTTCTACACCAAATTTTATTTGTGCATGTGTCCTTTGCACTTTAGTTTTATTCTAACGAAAGTGAAGTTCAAGTGATACTAGCTTCTCCCATCCTTGTTCCATGTGTAGTCCTCTTATGCACTCCATTTTTATAAGTTCCATTCTTTCTTTCCCCTTTGTTCTCCAGTGTCTTCACTTTTCTCATCTTTTCTTTCTTTTCTTAAGATTATCAAAACATAACAAAACTATTCTCCAACTCTCCCTGTTATAACCAAATAAAACCACTCCATAACACTGGGCAATTTTAGGATTCTGTAGGGACGTTTGTTTCTTCTCTTAAAATATAAAAACTTAATTCTTATGTAGTCCCTCTTAACTACTTAAGTATGTGTGTTAATTGTTCTGTTTCTTTTCACTAATATTTGCATTTCAAAGTTTCTAAGCTCTGATATTTTTAACAAAAAAGTTGGAAGTCTTCAATTTCATTGATGAATAAATAATGAATTAATTCAGTTTTATCTAAATAAGTTTTTCTTAGTTGCAAACCTTTATATTTGTCTTTTAAATTATCATATTACAATTTTTTCCTCTCATTAGCAGTGGAAATTGCCAAGTTTTATTTAATTCTGGTTATGGCTCCTTGGCACTTGCACTTGAACCTCACATATTGTTTTATTTTTCAGTCTCTTGATTGTGTTCCCCTATTGCTTGCTGTCTCATGGAGTTAATGTTTTCTATTTCATCCAATCTAACTTTCAAGGAATTTTTTTTTGCTTGAGTAAGGTTTTATTCCACTTATACTAAGCCATATATCACTTTTAAAATCATTTTATTTGTTCTAAACATTCTAAATGACATTTTGGTCAAGTTCTCTGTGTGTAAGTGTGTAGATGTGGTGTGCTTTAAATTTTATTTGCAGATGGTGTAGAGTAAAAATGCATAAATGTAATGGAGAATTATTAAAGGAAAGATGGTGGAGTAAGGAAAAGTTGCACGGTCTCACTCTTCCTTACAAATACTTAAGCAAATATTGAGGAAGAATATCAAAGATTGAAGAAGTTTTATGACCTACTCATCTCCTGGATCCACAATCTCTCTTTATTAGCTTTCTTTTGCTATTCATTTTTTAAAAAGTCTTCTTGAATTGAGATTGTGTCAAGGCTAAATTCTGTACATTTTTTGGAAAGAATATTGGGGCATTCTTTGGTTCTCATCTATATTATCTGACATCTAGCTACTGTCTAACTCTTTGTATTGAGCACTAGGTTCTTCAAGAACCTCAAGAGTAATGATCTTATCTAGGGCATGACTGATCACTCTTCTGGCCTAAATTTTGCACAAATATTTTGGAATCTAGGCAACAAGCTGCGGTTTCATCCAGGTCAGAGCTTTTGCAAACAGTTGCTGTAAGTGTACTAAAAAATCTCTGCTGGGTGAGAGTGACTGAGCTTCAGACTTGTCCTTGGTCTGATTCCCTGACCCTAGTGCATAACTGTAAGACCTAGCTGTAGTCCATCTCCTAACAGCTTCTGAAACACCAAGGTCAAAGCAAGAGAATTGAAGATACATTGCCGGTCCTTGGAGTCCCCTGATCTGAGTACCTGGCAGCAGGCCCCAGCCTTGGTCTATGTTCTAGAAGGATTTTAAGAGGGCCTTCCGGGATGGATGCCTTTCTCTGTGCCCATAGAACTCTAGCTATTCCAACATTCCCACTAAAGCTTGAAGAAGATACCCACTATTGTTTCTCCCTGGACTATCACATCACACCTAGTCTATTGTTCTTCAAGGAAGAGCCAGACTATGCATACAACTTTCTCTCACTCCATCATCTTTCCTTAAATCTCATCCAAATTTTTTACATAGGCCAATTCTCATGGTTCAGTAGTGCATTACATTTATACACACAATTTGTTTAACCATTCCCAAGCAATGGGAACACTAGACACATTTCTGAAGAAACAAATGAACAACAAATGTCAATTTGTAAATGTCAACAAATGTAAAAATATGGTAGAGGAGAGACAAATGATAACACCAGCAATTAAAGCATGAAGAAACAAATTGAATTTTAAAATTTTCAAAGTAAAAAAAAAAGAAAGAAAAAACTCTTCACAGTATAATAGCCATAAACTCAGTAGAGAACAGGGAATATGTATTTATTTTTTCCATGGGAATCAGCAATTTTGAAGTCTATCACTCTTTAAATCCAGCATCTGTTAATGCTTAAAGCAATTCATAGTTTTCCTGAGAGCACATGATTTTGGACAAAAGCAACAACAAAACAAAATTGCCCCCAAATGAGCCAGGGAGCTGTTTGCACAAAGCTCAATCTGTTGGTTTTCTTTTATCAGTTTAATATCAACAATGCCTCATTTTCCCTTTCCAAAAGTTTCCTATACATTGTTTTATATTTTTCCCCTTCAAATTGTAGTGGAGTTATGCTAATCCTGTTGCCTTCCTTTGCTTGTTTTTTGGCAGAATCACTGCTTGCTCCAGCATTCTGAATTGTTATTTAAATGTTTCCAAAATCTCAAACTTGGAGGAATAGCAAACCTATTATTCTGATCCATATTATCTCTTACTATCCTTTGTGGTACATTAAGGTTAGAAAATACCAATACTTATATTTTCTAGAGGACATCTTGTGATCAATAGGACAGCTTTTTGTTGTTGTTCTTTAGAAATCAAAATTCATCTTAATCTCTTCCACCAGACATTTGATTCAGTATACTCCTTGACGTTCTTTCCAGGATTTGTGAATCTGTAGTGCTTACTATTGTTTTTTAGAAGTATAGTACTAGAAATATTTGACATTTTCCTTCAGAAAGACAAAAAAGAGCTGTATAGACTAATAGGTGACTCAAAAAAATTTCTTGAAAATTAATACATGGGACTAACATTGATCTACCAAAAAATTCTAAACAATTCTCTTTCCTATATTCTAAGGCAATCATTGATTTTTTTTTTTTTTTTTTGCTTTGGGGAAATTGCAGCTTTTTTTTCAGCCACAATAATTTCTTATGGTAATAGAAAATGTAGCAAATAAAAAAACTTCAAATCCGATAATGAGAATCCATGTCTTGAATTCATGTCTTTTTATTGGCTGTTAACCCATGTCTGAAATGTTCTTTCTCCTCACTTCAACTGCATAATTCCCCTAACTTCCTTCAAGACTCAGCATAAATCTTACTTTTCTGCGGGAGGCCTTTGCTGCTCTTCCTTCTTAGGAAGATCTCACTACCTTCCATTTATACTGTGTGTGTGTGTGTGTGTGTGTGTGTGTGTGTGTGTGTATGTCATATCATATCTGTTCAGTTACTTGATTGTTGCCTTTCTTATTTAAATGTGAATTCCTTGTACTCAGTGACTATGTTTTTGCCTTTTTTAATATATATCCCTAACATTACTATAATGCCTTATTTAGTAAAGGGCTTTTAAAAATGCTTATTGAATTTGGGAATCTATTTGCCAAGGAAAAGTCAGAAACTATACAAACTAAACTACAAAACACTTTCCACACAAATAAAGTCAGACCTAATCAATTGGAAAAACATTAAGTGCTCATGAGTAGGCAGAGCAAATATAATAAAAACGACAATACTACCCAAACTAATCTACCTATTTAGTGCCATACCAAACTCCCAAGAAATTATTTTACAGATCTAGAAAAAATAGTAGCAAAGTTCATTTGGAAGAACAAAAGGTCAAGGATTTCAAGGGGATTAATGAAAAAAAAAGGCAGATGAAGGTGGCCTTGCTGTACCAGATCTAAAACTATATTATAAAGCAGCAGTCATCAAAACCATTTGGTACTGGCTGAGAAATAGAGCAGTAGATCAGTGGCATAGGATAGGATATCAGGACAATCTAGGCAATAACTTTAGCAATTTAGTGTTTGATAAACCCAAAGCCCCAGCTTTTGGGATAAGTACTCACTATTCAGCAAAAACTGCTGGGAAAATTGGAAACTAGTGTGGAAGAAATTAGGGCTGGACCCACACCTAACACCACATACCAAGATAAGATCTAAATGGGTTCATGATCTAGATATAAAGAGTGTATTGTAAGCAAATTAGAGGAACGTAGTATAGTTTACCTCTCAGACCTGTGGAGATGGAATAAATTTATGTCCAAAGAAGATCTGGAACTCTTAATTGAACACCAGATAGATAATTTTGATTATATTAAGTTAAAAAGTTTCTGTACAAACAAAACTAATACAGACAAGATTAGGAGGAAAGCATCAAATTGGGAAATCATCTTTACATTTAATGGTTCTAATAAAGGTCTCATTTCTAAAATACATAGAGAATTGTCTCATATTTATAAGAATTCAAGCCACTCTTCAATAGATAAATGGTCAAGGGATATGAACAGACAATTTTCAGATGATGAAATTAAAACCATTTCTAGCCATATGAAAAGTTGCTCCAAATCACTATTGATCAGAGAAATACAAATTAAGACAACTCTGAGGTACCACTACACACCTGTCAGATTGGCTAAAATGACAGGAAAAGAGATTGATGAATGTTGGAGGGGATGTGGGAAAACTGGGACACTAATACATTGTTGGTGGCACTGTGAACAGATCCAACCATTCTGGAGAGCAATTTGGAGCTATACTCAAAAAGTTATCAAACTGTGCATACCCTTTGACCCAGCAAGGTTTCTATTGGGCTTATATCCCAAAGAGATCTTAGAGGAAGGAAAGGGACTCATATGTGCAAGAATGTTTGTGGCAAATTATGATATATGAATGTTATGGAATATTATTGCTCTGTAAGAAACGACCAGCAAGCAGGATGATTTCAGAGAGGCCTGGAGAGACTTGCATGAACTGATGCTGAGTGAAATGAGCAGAACCAGGAGATCATTATACACAGCAACAACAATACTGTATGATGATCAATTCTGATGGACATGGCTCTCTGCAACAATGAAATGTCTCAAACCAGTTCCAATTGTTCAGTGAAGAAAGCCATATACACCCAGAGAGACGGATATGAAATGTGGACCACAACATAACATTGTCATGCTCTCTATTGATGTTTGCTTGCATTGTGTTCCCTTTCTCTGATTTTTTTTTCTCTTGTAGATACGATTTTTCTTGCACAACAATGATAAGTGTGGAAATATGTATACTTATTTTCGACTTGTCAAGTATTTTAACATAATTAGCATGTAGTGGATATCCTGCCATCTAGGGGAGGGAAGGGCACTGGGGGGAAAATTTGTAATGGAAAGCTTTGTAAAGATCAATGCTAAGGAACTACCCATACATATGTTATGCAAATAAAAAACTTTAATTTAAAAAATGCTTATTGATTGATTAGCATAGTATACACTTAATAAGTAATTGTTAAATTGAACTGTAAAGTAAAAATGAATTCTGTTCTTCATTTTTCTGGAAAGTGCCTGCATATTACTAAATGTATATTTATAATTTTAATAAACATAAATGTGATTAGTGCTGTGTAGAAATAATATATTTTTTGTCTTTTCTTGTGAAATAGTCATATCTTTTATCCTAGAATTTCAAATAATATTGTGGATGTCATTTCCTTCATTCTAGAATTTTCCTGTATAATGATGGGCACAAAAATTATCATTTTCATTTTCTGTTATTTCATAGAGAAAATAAAGCATCAATATGCTTTAAAATGAATTATTTTATGATAAATCTTGATGCATTATACTCCCAAGTGAAATTTAAATTGATTAACATTCAGTCCCTTTTTTATCATGCTGTCTGCTAAGGCATAGGACAAAGCCCCATGTTATAGATAGCCTGATTTCTATGTAACACTGCATCAGATTTTCAGTGTAAGCAATTTTTTTGGAGGACATGATTTGATTTGGGATATATCTCTATTATTTCAATCATGATCCCTATTAGTAAAAATAATTTATATTTTATATCTTACATTTGATATAAAATATACACATAAGTATACATATATATATATATATATACATATATATATATATAAATATATATATA
>JAJPUD010007539.1:0-55051 GCA_023553655.1 Myrmecobius fasciatus | reverse complement strand
GCCAAAGCAGTTCTTAGGGGAAGTTTTGAATCTCTAGATGCTTACTTGCATAAAACTCCCAACTAATTAGCAAATTTGAAATTCCGAAAATAAAGGGGAGATTAATAAACTTTAAAGTTAAAAAAATACTATTGAACTAATAAAGAAAATTAAGAATAGCTTTTGTGAAAAAATGAACAAAATAGATAAATCTTTAGTTAATTTGATTAGAAAAGAAAAGAAGAAAATCAAATTGTTAGTATCAAAAAAGTAAAGAGTGAACTTTCCACCAATGAAGAGGAAATTAGAGCAATAATTAGGAGGTATTTTGCCCAACTGCATGCCAATAAATCCAATAATCTAAGTGAAATGGATGAATATTTACAAAAATATAGATTGCCCAGATTAATAGAGGAAATAAACTACTTAAATAGTCCCATTTTAGAAAAAGAAATTGAACAAGATATTAATCAACTCCCTAAGAAAAAAATCTCCAGAGCCACATGGATTTATATGTGAATTTTAGCAAACATTTAAAGAACAATTAATTCCAGTATTATGCAAACTATTTAGAAAAATAGGGAAAGAAGGAGTCCTGCCAAGTTCCTTTTGTGACTGATATGGTGCTGATACCTAAACCAGGTGGGATCAAAACAGAGAAAGAAAATTATAGACCAATTTCTCTAATGAATATCGATACAAAAATCTTTTTTTCCCTGAGGCAATTGGGATTAAGTGACTTGCCTAGGGTCACATAGCTAGGAAGAATTAAGTGTCTGAGACTAGATTTGAACTCAGGTCCTCCTGATTTCAGGGCTAGTACTCTATCTACTATGCCACCCAACTGCCCCAATACAAAAATCTTAAATAAAATATTAGCAAAGAGATTATAGCAAGTTATCCCCTGGATAATATACCATGATCAAGTAGAATTTATATCAGGAATGCAGGGCTGGTTCAATATTAGGAGAACTATTAGCACAATTGACTATATCAACAACCAAACTAACAGAAATCAAATAATTATCTCAATAAATGCAGAAAAAGCATTTGACAAAATCCAGTACCCATTCCTATTAAAAATATTGGAGAATGTAGGAATAAATGGGGGTTTTCCTTAAAATGATTAGTAGCATCTATTTAAAACCATCAGCAAGCATCATATGTAATTGAAATAAATTAGAACCATTCCCAGTTAGAACAGAGTGAAACAAGGTGGCCCACTATCATCATTACTATTAAATATTGTATTAGAAATATTAGTTTTAGCAATAAGAGAAGAAAAAGAAATTAAGGAATTAGAATAGGTAATGAGGAAACCAAATTATCACTCTTTGCAGATGATATGATGGATCCTAGAGAATCAACTAAAAAAGCACTAGAAACAATTCACAACTTTAGCAAAGTTGCAGGATACAAATTAATCCTCATAAATCATCAGCATATATGTTACCAACAAAATCCAGCAGTAAAAGATACAAAGAAATATTCCATTTAAAATTACAGTAGATAATATAAAATATTTGAGTCTATCTGCAAAGATAAAGTCAGGAATGATATGAACACAATTACAAAACACTTTCTAAACAAATAAAGTCAAATCTAATCAATGGAAGAATATCAAGTGTTCATGGGTAGGCTAAGATAATATAAGAATGACAATACTATCTAAATTAATCTACTTATTCAGTAACATACCAATCAAATTCCTAAGAAATGATTTTACAGAATTAGAAAAAGTAATAAAGAAGTTCATCTGGAAGAACAAAAGGTCAAGAACTTCAAGAGAATTAATGAAAAAAAATGCAAATGAAGGTGGCCTAACTGTACTAGACCTAAAGCTATATATGATGCTTATCAAAACCATTTGCTACTGGCTAAAAAATAGAGTATTCAATTAGTGGAGTAGGTTAGGTTGATAAGATACAATAGTCAATGACTATAATAATCTAGTGTTTGATAAACCCAAAGACCCCAACTTCTGGGATAAAAACTCACTATTTGACAAAAATGGCTAGGAAAGTTGGGAATTAGTGTGGCAGAAAGTAGGTATTGACCCACACCTAACATCATATAACAAGATAAGGTCGAAATGGGTTCATTATTTAGACTTAAAGAATGATATTATAAGCAAATTAGAAGAACAAAGGATATTCTACCCCTCAGATCTATGGAGAAAGAAGAAATTTGTGGCCAAAGAAGAACTAGAGTACATTATGGAATGCAAAATGGGTAATTTTGATTATATTAAGTAAAATGATTTTTGTACAAACAAAACCAATACAGACAAAATTAGAAGGGAACCTATAAACAGGAAAGAAAAATTACATCCAAGGGTTCTGATAAAGGTCTCATTTGTGAAATACATAGAGAATTGACTCAAATTTATAATAATTCAAGCCATTCTCCAACTGATAAATGGACAAAAGGATACGCACAATTTTCAGATGAAGAAATTGAAACTATTTATAGTCATATGAAAAAAATGATCTAAATCTCTATTGATCAGAGAAATTCAAATTGAATCAATTCTGAGGAACCACTACATATCTCTTAGACTGATAAGATGACAGAAAAAGATAATGAAGAATGTTGAAGGTGATGTGGGAAAACTGGGACATTAATACATTGTTGGTGGAATTGTAAATTGATTTAACCATTCTGGAGAGAAATTTGGAACTATTCCCAAAGGGCTGTCAAACTGAGCATAGTCTTTGATACAGCAGTGTCTCTACTGGGTTAGTATCCCAAAGAGATCATCAAAAAGGGAAAAGAATCCACATGTGCAAAAATATTTGTGGCAACCCTTTTTGTAGTAGCAAGAAACTGGAAAGTGAGTGGATGCCCATCAGTTGGAAAATGTCTGAATAAGTTATGGAATATGAATGTATGGAATATTATTGTTCTATAAGAAATGATTAACAGGATGATTTCAGAGAAGCCTTGAGAGACTTACATGAACTGAAACTGAATGAAGTAAGTAGAACCAGAAGAACATTGTACACAGCACCAGAAAGATTATACAATGATCAATTCTGATGGACATGGCTCTTTTCAATAGCAAGGTGATTCAAGCCACTTCCAATGGTACTGTAATGAAGAGAGCTATCTGCACCCAGAGAGAGGACTGTGGATCACAACATAGTATTTTCACTTTTTTTTTGTTTTGTTTGCTGCATTTTTTTTCTCATTTTTTTCCTTTTTGATTAATTTTGTGTGTGTGTGTGTGCAGCATGACAATTGTGGAAATATATATAGAAAAATTGCACATGTTTAACATATATTGGATTACTTGTGATCTAGGGAAGAGGGTGAGGGGAAGTGAGGGAAAAATTTAGAACACAAAATTTTCCACAAGTCAATATTAAAAATTATCTATGTGTATATTTTGAAAATAAAAAGCTTTAATAAAAAAGAAGAAAAGAAATATTATTGTCTTATAAGAAATGATCAGCAGGATAATGTCAGAGAGGTCTGAAGAGATTTACATAATGATGGTAAGTGAAGTAAGTAGAACCAGGAGATCATTTTACACAGCAACAAAAAGATTATGCAATGATCAATTCTAATGGATGTGGCTCTTTTCAACAGTGAGGTGATTCAGACCAGTTACAGTGATCTTATGATGGAGGAGCCATCTGTACCCAAAGAGAGGACTATGGGAACTAAGTGTGGATCACAACGTAATATTTTCATTTTTTTGTTGTTGTTGTTTCCTTGCATTTTATTTTCTTTCTCATTTTTTCCTTTTTGATCTGATTTTTCTTGTGCATCATGATAATTGTGGACATATACGTAGAAGAACCGCACATATTTAACATATATTGGATTACTTGCTCTCTAGGGGAGGGAGTGGGGGGAATGGAATGAGAAAACATGTGAAAACACAAGGTTTTGCAAGGATAAATGCAACCCTTTTTGTAGTGGCAAGGAACTAGAAACTATGCATATGTTTTGAAAATAAAAAGTTTTAAAAATAAAACTTCATAGTCATATATTAACTCATTTACTTCTAATCTTATTAATTTGTTCTTTAATTTATTTAGAATTTATCTTTTTATTCAATTGTGTTTTTTCTAACAATTAATTGGATTCCTAATTTGATCTTTTTGCTTCATCTTCTCTTCTCCATTTGTATTTTGTCATATTTTTGTCATCTTTAAATTATTTTTAATTTCTTTGATTTGCCCTTTGATTCTAGTTTCTCTGAGAATTAGGTTATTGCCTTCCTTCCTGAGTATGTACGTATGTGTATATATTGTTTAGTTATTTCAGTCATATCTGACTCTTCATGACCCCATATGAAGTTTTCTTAGCAAAGCACTGCAGTTTTGTCATTTCACTCTCCAGCTTATTTTATACATTAATTAACTGAGGCAAACAGCATTAATTAACTTGCTCAAGATCAATAATCAGTGTCTGATACCAGATTTGAACTCAGGAAAAGTGGTCTTCCCAACTCTAGGTCAAGCACTCTATCCACTGTGCCACCTAGTTGCCCCACTTGGCACATAATAGACATGTTCTTCCTTCTCTCACTTCTCTATTCCTGACCTCCATATGTCCTTGAATCATGCACTGCCCTATTTCCTTCATGGGCTTGCAGTCTCATTCCTGTATCTCTCCTTGCCTCCTCTTTAATTCTATGAGCAAATTTGCATTATGCTTTTTAAAATGCTTTATTTAGAGATCTGTGGAATAGTCCACTTAGGTAAAGTAAGAATTGTCAGCACATGTATGTTTGCATTCAATACCTTGAACTACTATAAAGTTTTTAGGAATTAACTTTGAGCAGCTTTAATACTACACCTAATAAAGTATTTGACACTAATTCAAAATGAAAGTATGAAGTCTATGACAAGAACCCATTTAACTATAATAGTTAATATGCTACTTCCTCAGAAACTGAGAAAACATCCAAGAAAACCAAGAGGGATTTCACAAAGAGGCAGTGAGGTGGCACATTGGTTAGAGCACCAGCCCTAAAGTCAGGAGGAACTGAGTTCAAATCTAGCCTTAGACACTTAACACTTTCTACCTGTGTGACCCTGGGCAAGTCACTTAACCCCAATTGCCTCAGGAAAAATAAATAAAGGGCAAGAATTCCACCATAGACTTTGATTATGCTGATATTCCCTGGCTTTCAAACATAATCCTTTGGAGCTCATAAATGCTTATTATAACTTTTCCTAATTGGTCCATATAAGAACAACAGGATTGATTTATCTCAGCACAAGACCCTCCCTGGGACATAGTGATTAATCCCAAATCATACAGTTTTACATGGTCATTAGTGACAAAGAATTAATCTCTATTTGAAGAGAGGAGTCACTTGTGACTTAGGTGAATTCCACAAATTCTGTAGAAATATTTCTAATTGAGTCTATCACTACAGTTATCCCAATATTTGGAATTAAAGCTCAAATAAATCTCTGTTCCATACAAGAATTCTCTACAGAACTTGTATATGATCTCTTTTACATCTGTGCCAATAGACTCCCAAATTTCTAATGATTTTTCTTTTAATTGAGTTCATAATATGATTCAAAATTGATATTTGCAGTCTAAATAGGCAGTGCCACAGATTCATTATAATTTTGAAGGAAGAGAAGCATAAGTATTATCTTCACAAACAAAAAATACTGGCGTGGGATTACTAGCAAGGAACTTCCTAAGGGGCAACTCTGACTCATAAGAATCATCATAATTCATCTATTAAATTGACTATTAAAATAACTATCAAAGTAGCCCCAACTGGTCCCAAAATGAATAAAAATAACCAGAGTTACACTGGGGATTTTTGTCATTTATCTCATTAAAGAAACATGCTTTAGTAATATGAATGACTTCCCTTTCCAATATTTGGGAATCAAAGGGGCAAGCATGATTTTTCTTTGTGATATTTCCACTTTTATAGTAGAATAGGCTTCAGTACTATGACTCCTGGTGATATAGAAATAAAACTGCTCATGGGATTTCAATAACTTTGAGTTACTCTAATAATAGTGTTCTAACCTTTATAGTCTTTTTTTAATTTGAGAGTGATTTGTTCATTTTAAGTTTGGTGATAGTTATTAATTTTGTCTGTGTTTGATTTTTAGAATTGTCAAGTAACTGGCAGATAATGAAAGCAAAGGGTGTAAAAGTCTTTTTTGAAAATTGGTTTTTTATTCACAATTAAGAAGTAGATGTGGGACAGAATCATTACAGGAAGTACTTCTAGTGGATGAGGATTACCTTGATGGACATCCCACATCCATGAGGCCCAATAATTACAAGATGATAAATTGTATGCCCTAAATCATTATGAAGATTAACAATTGCTTTGAGCCTTTTCCATTTTTCCTTGGAAGAAAGGATTAAAGAGGAAAAAAGAAAAGGCAATAACATAAAATTAAGCAAAAGTAGGAAATTATAAAAGCAATAGTACTATGGAGTATAATAGTTATTTTTGTAAAACCTAAAACAAGTGGCATGCAAAAAAGTAGTTATTCTCCTATATAGGTCTTTGTTTTTACTTATTAGTAACATTAATTGGGGAGGAGAGAATAGATGATATCAGTAAAATTAAGCTAAACAAAACAATCATGTAAAGGTTTCATATTTTACAAAATATGCTCCTTTATAAATCTGAGCATCATTATAGATCTGAGGAAAAAAAGGATTTTGTTTGAGAACATTGTAACCAAGAGACTTTTTCTCCAGTTTTGATTCCAATCAGGGTAGTCAGTATTCCTTAAAATGGGCAGGTTTAGTTCTATTGATCTGCTGGAAGTTTTTCATGCAGCCTTTATCTCCTGGATGAAGTCATGTAACAAAAAGTCCAAAGGCCTATTTTGCACTGTACCTTCTGTTTCATAGAGTTCCTTCAGGTTACTTTGCATTTCCTATATATAAGAAGTAATATATATATCCCCCACCCTCCAGTAATGATGTATATGTGGAGGAGAAAGGTCTTGTTTTTATGGAAAGGTGTCCAAACAACATTTCAAAGAGAGAGAGAGGTGTGATTCCTCCCCTGGTCTACTTCAGAGTAGAATTAAGGAAAAATTAAGGAAGAGTACATCAAGCCATTTAAGATGGGTTTCTACAGTTTGCCGATCATAGTTTTAAGTTCTTTGTTCATATGCTCAACCTAATTTGAAACCTGGGGTGATAAGGGATAACTTTACAGTTATCACAAGATGTCTAAATTTTTATTATTGTTAAAACTTTTTATTTTCAAAACATATGCATAGATAATTTTTAGTTTTCACCCTTGCAAAACCCTGTGCTTCAAATTTTTTCCCCCTCTTTCCCCCACCTCCTCCCTTAGGTGGCAAGTAATCTATGTTAAATATGTGCAATTCTTCTATACATATTTCCACAATTATCATGCTGCACAAGAAAAATCAGATAAAAAAGGAAAAACATGAGAAAGAAAACAAAATGCAGCAAACAACAAACAAAAAATGAAAATACTATGCTGTGATCCACATTCATTCTCCACAGTTCTCTCTCTGGGTGCAAATGGCTCTCTTCACAAGACCATTGAAACTGGCCTGAATCAGGCAGCTAGGTGGTGCAGTGGCTAGAGCACCAGCCCTGAAGTCAGGAGGACCTGAGTTCAAATCTGATCTCAGACACTTCCTAGCTGTGTGACCCTGGGCAAGTCACTTAACCCCAATTGCCTCAGCAAAAAGAAAAAGAAAAAAAAAAACTGGCCTGAATCATCTCATTCTTGAAAAGAGCCATGACTGTCCGAATTGATCATTGTATAATCTTGCTGTTGCTAGGTACAATGAGTTCCTGGTTATGCTCATTTCACTTAGCATCAGTTCATGTAAATCTTTCTAGGCCTCTCTGAAATCATCCCACTGAAAATTTCTTATAGAATAATAATATTCCTTTACATTCATATATCATAACTTACTCAGTCATTCTCCAACTAATGGGCACCCATTAGTTTCCAGTTCTTTGCCACTACAAAAAGGGCTGCCACAAACATTTTTGTACATGTCCCTTTCCCTCCTTTATGATCTCTTTGGATTACAAGCCCAATAGAGACACTGGTGGATCAAAGGGTTTGTACAGTTTGATAGCCCTTTAGTCATAATTCCATATTGCCCTCCAGATTCAGTTCACATCACCAACAATGTATCAGTGTC
Source organism: Myrmecobius fasciatus (assembly GCA_023553655.1). Classification (NCBI taxonomy): domain Eukaryota; kingdom Metazoa; phylum Chordata; class Mammalia; order Dasyuromorphia; family Myrmecobiidae; genus Myrmecobius; species Myrmecobius fasciatus. The sequence goes on along the minus strand of JAJPUD010007539.1, from coordinate 46,925 downwards.
CCAGTTTTCCCACATCCTCTCCAACATTCATCATTATCTTTTTCTGCCATCTTAGCTGGTCTGAGAGGTGTGTAATGATACCTCAAAGCTGTCTTAATTTGCATTTCTCTGATCAATAGTGATTTAGAGCACTTTTTTTATATGTCTAGAAAAGGTTTCAATTTCTTCATTTGAAAATTGTCCGTTCATATCCTTTGACCATTTAGCAATTGTAGAATGGCTTAAATTCTTATAAATTTGAGTCAATTCCCTATATATTTTAGAAATGAGGCCTTTAGTAGAACTCTTGGGTGTAAAAATTTTTTCCCAGTTTATTGCTTCCCTTCTAATCTTGTTTATATTGGTTTTGTTTGTACAGAATCTTTTTTTAACTTAAGATAATCAAAATTATCCATTTTGTATTCAATAATGTACTCCAGTTCTTCTTTGGCTATAAATTCATTCTTTTTCTACAGATCTGAGAGGTAGACTTTCCCTTTTCTCCTAATTTGCTTCTAGTATCACCTTTTATGTCTAAATCATGAACCCATTTTGATTTTATTTTGATATATAGGATGTTAGATATTAGTCAGTGCATAATTTCTGCCATACTGTTTTCCAGTTTTCACAGCAATTTTTGTCAAATAGTAAGTTCTTATCCCCAAAGCTGGAATCTTTATCAAACACTGGATCACTATCATCACTGATTATTGTGTCTCGTGAACCTAACCTATCTCATTGATCAACTACTCTATTTCTTAGTTGGTACCAAATGGTTTTGATGACCGCTGCTTTATAATATAGTTTTAGTTCTGGTACAGCTAAGCCCCCTTAATTTGTATTTTTTCATTAATTCCCTTAAAATTCTTGACCTTTTATTTTTCCAAATGACCTTTGTTATTTTTTCTAGCTCTGTAAAATAATTTCTTGGGAGTTTGATTGGTATGGCACTGAATAAGTAGATTAATTTAAGTAGTATTGTCATTTTTATCATATTAGATCAGCCTACCCATGAGCACTTGATATTTTTCCAATTGATTAGATTGTTTTGTAGTTGTTTTCTAATAGTTCCTGACTTAACAGGTAGACTCACAAATATTTTATATTATTGACAGTTATTTTAAATGGAATTTTTCTTTGCCTCTCTTGCTGTTGGACTTTGTTAGTAATATATAAAAATCCTGATGATTTATGTAGATGTATTTTGTATCTTGCAAGTTTGTTAAAGTGAATTGTTTCTAGTAGTTTTTTAGTTGATTCTCTAGGTTTCTCTAAATATATCATCATATCACCTGCAAAGAGTGATAATTCGGTTTCTTCATTACCCATTATAATTCCTTTAATTTATTTTTCTTCTCTTATTGCCAAACCTAACATTTCTAATACAATATTGAATAATAATGGTAATAGTGGGCAACTGACAAGAATAAATTTGAGAGAATATTGAATCAGTAAAAATGAGACCCCCCTATTTAATCTATTTGTGTTGGTGGATGATACCTGGGCATAATTTCTTTAATAAATGTGAAATTTGAATACTGATTTCTGTACTCTATATTCTATTCTGTAACTCTATTCTGTATTTCATATTAAAAACCCAAGCCTTTTTTTGTCTCTGAGTGAAAAAGCGCAGGTGTTTAAAAGTTCAGTCTTTCTGAGTTAAATGCCCAAAGTTTAGCTTCCCTATCAATCACTTTTAATTAAAGAAAAACTTGGAGATAGGTTTGAAAGTTCAATACTCTCATGAAATATTCTAATTCTAAAAGAATTGTTATTTCTGAACCACCAGCCAATCACTTTGTGCCAGGGAAGCATAACTCCATGACATCTGTGCTATCCTTGAGAGCAGACAATCTGACCTTGTCCCATTTTAGCCTCATGATTGCCAATTAAAGATGGTCTTATCTTACTCTTAGGTACCCGTGTGTCTGTGACTTCGAAATGAAGGGGGTTCCCATAATTCATAAAGCATTTGTTTAAGAGAGGGGTGGTCCAGATCCCACATATGTGTGTAAATTCCTTACCTTAATGTAACCAATCATGTTCCCTCACTCCATGAAGCTGCCAATTCCATAACCAATTGTATAGCTTCTGTTCTATTTTTTTAAGCTGTGTGGGAAGGGTGCTAGACCCCCTTTCCCAAATTAACATTTTCAAGTACAAAGAGAAAGCATTTACTTAATTCCTGCAGGGAGAAGCCAGACACACAGCTGGGAGCCATCCCAACTCCTGCCATAAGGTCTTGAACCAATCAGCCAGAAGTAGAACAGCCAGTTAAATAGGAAAGGACCCAAGCCTTTTCATTGGATAGACCAAAAGGATGTAACTACCCAGGGTCTGACCCTCCAGAGATTATGTGACCCCCCCCATCCCTCCCAAACCCAGTCAAGGCCCCATCTCCCAGCTCTGGGAACAGGGATCATGTGACAGTCTCACCTGAGAAAGCATTATCCAATCAATCAATCATTCCCATTCAATGGTTATATCTTATGTTCATCCATGTTCAATTTTTTGTCTTCGACTAGAAACTGAGACAAGCCATCAATTCCTTTGTTAAGGTTGGTTAAGGTTTGGCATCCTATTAATATAAACTGTTATTTTGCTTAGAAAGAACATGACTTTTGTTGAATTTCACTTCTGAAAAGATTTTAGTGATAAAGTCATCTGTAACTTTAAGACTTCAACTCAAAAAGTGAACTTCTCAATAAGGCAAACATTATAGAGACCAACTTTGAGAATACTTAAACAATTCTCCCTATTGTTGAAATGGGAAGAAAAAAGAGGGTGGTCATGAAAGGAAACATATCAGAAGGTTTGTTTTAAATGTCTGACAAGTGGGACAGCCAGCTGCAAATGCAGTGATGCCCAGGGCTACCCACACCCACTGTATTGTATTGACCATTTCCTGAATGCCAAAGTGGCCTCCACTTACAAACCTCTATACCCAATGACAAAGTCTCTGAGGGAGGAATGATTTGCCTTCCATAGTCACCTAGATGCTAGTAATCTGTTTTTGTTTTAAACTATGGTTTCTATTTTTCAACATCAGTCATTGCAGACAAGGGAGAGATCATCAGTGATGGGAGAAGAAAGAGAATAGAAATAGTATATCTCTATTCCAGCCTTAGTACTATATCCACTGAACTACCTAGTTGCCTCTAGACTGAACCTAATCCTACTTCAATTCTATCTAACAAGTATTGATTAAGCAGTCACTAGTTATAAGGCACATAGCTAAATTATAACTCTTCAATTATTTTAGGACAACTATTATCTAAAATCCCCATTTTTAAAAACCAATGATTGGATTTCATAGATTTAAATCTGCATGCCATGTTGCTTACCATTATCTGGATGCAGTCCATTTTGCCAATAACCCAGAACCAAAAACAATATTCCAGATGTGAAATTGTAGAAATGTAGGATGCAACCTCTCTTCTAAACTCATGGCTTACATTTTCAACTACCTACATGACATTGTCACCTGGATATGTCAACAACATCTCAAAACCAATGTATCCATAACCAAATTTACCAGAAAACCCATTTTTTCTTCTGACCTTGCTGTTTCTTTCAGGGTCCTTCTTCCCCTCATCTTCAATTTATTCACTTTACTATATTGAAAACCATGGGATTAACTTTGATTCCTATCTCCCTATCTAATAAATATACTCGGTTTGATTCTATTATCACAGAAACTCAACCTTTCCTCTCTATTCCTACTACCACTCCACTGTCCTACACTCTCATTATTACTCATGTGTACTATTGCAATAACCTCTTATTAGTTGTCCCCAACTGTTTTCTGCTCTCTACACCAAATTAGCCTTCAATATTTTCTTCATACAGTTACTAAACTTATTTTTATTGTGTAGCAATCTAATCACTATGCTCAAACTCCTTCGATAGCTCTCTAATGCTTAACAAGTAAAATTTAAATTAATTTTTTTTCTGGTAATAGAGGCACTATAAACTTATGTTAGACTATTTCAGTGGACATTAAAGAAGGAATGATGTCTTGAATGAAGAATGTGATACTTCCAATGTTCTCTTTTCTAATTATACCACATTTGAAGTATTGTTTTCAGTTCTAGGTTTCACATTTAAGAAAGATATTGCTAAACGAGAAAATAGAAAAGAAGCTATTATGACTTGTGAAAAAGTTGCATGCATTATTGGGCATAGATTGGTCAAAGAAACTGAAAGAAGAACCTGACAAAAATGAAAATGTAGCCTGGAGAAGACTTTAGGAGATGTAATAGTCATTTTCAAATATGCAAAGAGCTACCATGTGACTTAGGGAGTAGCACTAATATGCTTTGCTCCAGGGGAAAGAACTAGGAATAATACATACAAGTTGTAGATAAGCAGGTGGTTCAATGTAAGGGAAGAGGGAGGAATTTTCTTAGTTCCATTCATGAATGAAATGGTTGATTTGGAAGTAAGTGAATTTTCCATTACTGGAAACCCTCTAGAAGAGACTGGATGGCTACTTCTTGTCATATTGTGGTGGGAATTACTCATTAAAATACAGTTTTAGTTAGTTGACTTTCAACTTGGAGTTTCTGTAATTCTCTGATGTATCAAGAAAGGATATACCAGATTGCTTGTGTACCACATTAATATCTACAAAATATTAAAAAAAATTGTAGGAAAAGACTGCTAGACATTTGGTAAATATTTTATAGAGGATGTATAGAAAGACACAAACAAGAATGGCACAGGATAATTTGTGGGAAGATTGTAACCTGCAATTATAATGGATTCCCATACTACATTAATAATCTAGATCAAGGGATCTTTATTTTTTATGCATCATGGATCTTTTGGTGATCTGATGGAACCCATGGACCCAGTCTCAGAATAATGTTTTTTAAAATTTGTTATATTGAAATATAACATATAATTCAATATAAAATATAATTCAAGTTCATTGACTCCAGATTAAGAACCACTTAATTTAGATCATCTGGAATTGAGAAACCAGGATGTTAATGGCACTGAAAGGGATATGGATATGTCTGTTTTTCATGACACAGAACTAATGGACACAGAGCAAGCCTGTTTGTCAAAAGGAACTAATCAGAAGTCTGCAGTGAGCCAAAAGCCTTCCTCACTCCTACATGCCTTTGCAGGTGTTTGCTAGTTGACAATGCATTTCAAACCATTTTTAACTAGCCTTGTAGTCAAATATTGCTACAAAACATCCTACTTTTCTTTGTCTCACCTGTTTTTGGGAAAGACTGTCTATCCTAATCCTTCCTCAAACTTCTCTTTTATGGTTTTCAAGCATAAATTGCCTTTGCCTCTTCTAGGATTTGGACTCTATTACTTGGTTGCCCCAGCACATGTCGAATTTTCCTTCTAATAAAATCTTTCTGCTCTCAACTCAACTTGGATTCCTCTGTATATGAGGGGTGGACTTTTCCCAGTTGACAAGTCAGAAAATTTAAAAAAAGGTCATAGATATGTTTGTACCTCTAGGTATACAAAGAATTTTAACGTAAAATTAAGATTTGCATATAGAGTACTTTAAGTCTTGCAAAATGTTCTACAAATATTATCTCATTTTATTCTTGCAATAACCCTGGCAGATAGGTGCTATTATTATCCCCATTTTACAGGTGAGAAAACTAAGGCAGAAGTTAAATGACTTGTCCAGATTAAGACAACTTTTAACTATGTGAGTCTGGATTTGAATTCAGTCATTTCTGACCCCAGGCCTAGTGCTCTATCCACTGTCACCATCTTGCTGTACTTCTATTTCAGAACTCCAAAGGGTATAACTAACATTGGTGGATAAAATTAAAGATTGGCAGTTACAGAAAACTTTCTTTAAAACAGATTTGTTTAAAACTGAAATGGGCTGCTTTATGAAATACTGAGCTCTCTAAAACTAGAAATGTTCCAGTACAGGCTAAATATGCATCAGGAATGTTGTAAAGGGTGGCAGTTGGGTGGGGAAGTTCTGGGTAGGGTCTCCGGAGCCTCTCTTCCTTGCTGCTGGCGGTGGATTGAGGGGCCCGTCCTGCCCCCAGCTCCCCAGCCACGGTGGGCGGTTTCCTCCCTCGAACCCCTTTAGCCACAACGGGCTAAGCTTGCATTTGAGCGTGAGTCTTCTTATGATTAGTGAAAATGTAAAATTGGCTCGTGAATATGCTTTGCTGGGAAACTATGACTCAGTGATGGTCTATTGTCAGGGAGTACTTGATCAAATGAACAAATATCTGTACTCAGTCAAAGATACATGGCAACATGGTTTGGCAAGAGATAAGTGTGGAAGCTAAACATGTTAAGGATATCATGAAAACACTAGAAAGCTTTAAATTAGATAGCACTCCTTTGAAAGCTGCTCATCAGGAACTTCTGGCTTCAGAGGGAGAAGTTTGGTCCTTGCCAGTGCCTGTTGAAAGAAGACCATCATTGGGACCCAGAAAATGTCAGTCTCCTCAGTATAGTGACTCTAGATTCCATGGTAATCGTCCAAGTGCAGCAGTCAAAGTTCCTCATCGTCCATCATCACAAAATCCTAATAATGACAAAGGAAAAGCAATCCGTTGTCGAGAAAAGAAAGATCAACAGAATAAAGGAAGAGAGGAAAAGAACAAATCACCTGCTGCAATTACTGAACCAGAGACAAATAAATTTGATGGCACAGGATATGATAAAGACTTAGTAGAAGCTTTGGAAAGAGATATAATTTCTCAGAATCCAAATATTCGATGGGATGACATAGCTGATTTAGTGGAAGCTAAAAAATTACTCAAGGAAGCATTGGTTTTATCTATGTGGATGCCAGAATTCTTTAAGGGAATTAGGAGACCATGGAAAGGGGTGTTGATAGTTGGTCCACCTGGCACTGGAAAGACTCTGCTTGCTAAAGCAGTAGCTACTGAATGCAAAACCACATTTTTCAATGTTTCTTCATCAACCCTTACCTCCAAGTACAGAGGAGAGTCTGAGAATCTTGTTCGTCTCTTGTTTGAAATGGCTCAATTTTATTCTCCAACGACAATATTTATTGATGAAATAGATTCCAATTGTAGTCACGGAGGAACTTCTGAGGAGCATGAAGCAAGCCACAGGGTAAAAGCAGAACTACTTGTTCAGATGTTGGTAGAGCTTCTGAAAATGATGATCCTTCAAAAATGGTTATGGTACTCACAGCTACTAATTTTCCTTGGGATATTGATGAGGCTTTAAGAAGACGACTAGAAAAAATAATTTACATCCTTTATCATCAGCAAAGGGCAGAGAAGAGCTCTTGCGAATAAGTCTACATGAATTGGAATTGGCTGATGATGTTGACCTTGCAAGTATAGCAGAAAATATGGAAGGTTATTCAGGGGCAGATATTACCAATGTAATATCAATGTAATAGCAGAGATGCATCCCTGATGGCCATGAGGAGGCGCATTGAAGGTCTGACATCTGAAGAAATCCGAAATCTTTCCAGAGATGAAATACATATGCCTACAACTATGGAGGACTTTGGAATGGCTTTAAAAAAGGTTTCTAAGTCAGTATCTGCTGCGGACATTGAAAGATATGAAAAATGGATATTTGAATTTGGATCATGCTAAATTCTTTTTTAAAGTAAACTGTGAGAAACCTGCCTTATGTTATTTCAATAGCAATGAAAAGTAGTATTTCATTGCACTGAGTGCTATATTTTTTAAAACTTTCATAATGATAATTATAAAAGAAATTCATGATTCTGACTAAATGTAATTTTTTTAAGCTGCAGGGGGAAAAAAGGAATGTTGTAAAGGAGTTTTCTATATGCGAGGTGAAGGGTTAATTTGTTTGCCCTCTAAAGTTCCTATCAAAGATTTTTATAAACAGTCTTGGAAAGAAGCAGACATCCTTAGATAGCCCAGGTTCAAATTCATCCTGACCCGTATCTAAAAAGTTCAGTTTGAAATGAATAGGTTCAGGGATGCATGGAGTGAATACTTTTTAGCTTACTGCACTGGCTCCCTGTTGCTATGACAACTTCAGGGGAGGGCAATGAGTCACAATGGTTCCTTACTCTCATTGGATGGCAGATGCAGCTACCACAAGGATGCCTGAAGCTGATGCAAAAAAGCAAAGCTCTCAGGTCAAAACTCAGTCTAAATTATCTGTGAGCTAAAGTTCATTTGATTGGGTACACATTTGTACTGACTTTACTTATCCCAGGTGATACATAAAAATTCAATCTTGAGGATTTATGAGTTGTCCTTTCTTGTTCAGCAGAAGGGGAAAAAGCTTATAGTAAAAGAAGGAACCTGGATCTGATGACATTCTTCAATACAGGCTTTTTACATTCTATTTTATTTTTATTGGTCCAGACTATGAGAAATTATTATTTCTTCCTTGTATTAATAATTATTAAATTAGGACCAAGGTTTTTCTCCCTTTCTACTTCTTCATCCAGAAATCAACCAGTGAGGGAAATCTTTTTAAGACTAACCCAGCCAGGATGGCTGAGATCTAATCAAAGACAATAAGTTTATGTGAATAGGTGCTTTTCTACTTATTGTATTTACTCAGGTCTGGGAGAATGTTGATTTTCCCTTATGTCAGATAATATGGAAATTGATGTCTCTTTGACCAAGATTTGAATGAGCCAAATTGCATACTACAAGTCCCCAAAATAGTCCACTCCTTCATTGTAATATACATTTCTTACATTAATTGTTAATCAATCAGAATTGATTGTTACCTTCAGGAATTCCAAGATCAAATAAACTGTGATCCTCCCCCTACCCCATACATCATGAAGGGTCTTTAAGAGAGATGGCCAAAAGACCATCCTTTTATTATTAAACATGCTTTATTTTTAATAAGATGATTAGGCTTTCAGAAACTATGTCTCAAATCTTTTGAAAGGCCACAAGGCCTATGATTTTATTGGTGTAGGGACCTTCCCTAATAAGAAAACTCCTGTTAACAATACAGACTGGCATCTGTTCTGAAACTTGTCATCAGCACACAGTAGGTGCTTAATAAATTCTTGCTGACCACCCAGACTACATATATCCAAAGTAGGGTTTGAATCCAAGTCTTTCTAACTCCCACACTGGTTACCTGTCCATCAGGCCATGCTATCGCTCCCTAACTTTTTTACATTTGAGTCTAAAACGCAAATTTGTTTGTGATTTTTATCAAATAGTAAATATTGCCTACAGTGAGATGAAACATTTCTGATTTTTTTCTGAAATTTTATGTAACCACAATTATGTGTGTATGTGGTGGGGAGAAGGGAGGGAAGGGAAGAAGAGAGAGAGAAAGTATTTCTACGTTGTTACTGTTTTTAACACCACAGAATAGGCTATAATACAGTGATTGAGAACATGGAAAAATTGTTCTACTTATTAAAATGTTACATTAATTATGTGAAAAAGTTCTCTTATAATACAGCATTTTTAATAAAAATGAACCTTAAATTATAGGGGTCAAACACTTGAGATTGTGTGGTATAGTGAAAAGAACATTAGTGCTAGAGTCTGGTTCAAATTCAGTTTCTGCTATTTGTGTGATCTTAGATTAATCTTTCAAATTCTTGTGCTTCCATTTCCTCACCTATAAAATGAGAGAGCTGGACTAAATGATCTCTAAGATGACCTTCAGTTCTAAATCTATGGCTCCATGACCAATAGAATTTTATAACACATCAGTTTGGGAGTCCTATGAAGTTTTTAGCTGGCAATGAAAAGAGTGTTTGAATTGTATTTGCTGTTTTGTTAATTTCCTCTCTGATTTGGGTAAATATGGAAGAATGCAAAAATCTTTACTGTCTCACTTCTCTTCACATAACTACCATAGTGGCTGTTCTAAACAAGTCACCAATGTCTGGAAAATTATTTTTCCTCACTCCAATTTCCTGGTTTCCCTCAGAATTCAGTTCAAACCTACCTTTAGCAGAAAACCTTCTCAGTCCCTTTCTGCCTCCTTTAACTGCCCCTCCCCTTTGCTGGTTCCTTCTCACTGTAATTATGCAAATAGTTATTTACATTATCTTTATTTATATTACATTACTTTTATATTGGAGCAGCTAGGTGGCATCAGAGTAAGGCACCTGTCTTGGAATCAGAAAAACTCTTCATGAATTGATATCTGAACTCAAATACTTACTAGCCATGTGACTTTAGGCAAGTTATTTAACCCTATTTGCCTCAATTTCCTCATCTGTAAAAAATGAACTGAAAAAGGAAATGGCAAACCACTCCAGTGTCTCTGCCAAGAAAATGCCAAATGGGATCATATAGAATCAGACACAATTGAAAAATGACTTAAATTTATGCTATCTCCTCCATTAAAAAGTGAACTATTACAGAGATAGAAAGAGAACTTCCATTTAAAATAAATAGCATACCTGACAAGACAAACCCAGAAATTATATGAATATAATTATAAAACACTTTTTGTATAAATAAAGAAAGATCTAAATAACTGGAGAAATATTAATTGCTCAAGGGTAGTCTAAACCAATAAAATAAAAATTACAATTCTACCTAATTTATTTATTCAGTGTCATACCAATCACACTATTAAAAATTATTTTATAGAGCTATGAAGTGAGTTGAGAAGAATCAGGAGAGGAATGTTTACAATAACAACAACATTGAAAGAAATACAACTTTGGAAGATCATCTCCACTAAATATAGGTTAAATGAAGACAGTCAAAAGGAGAAAATGATGGTTAAACTCATTTATGCAAAATAGCAAACAGAAATTAGGGAATTATACAAATTAGAATATAATAGAAAAAGACTGAATAATCCCTTCTGATGGGAATCAGAACCAAGATGGGGGAAGAGGGGAAGAGGGAGAAAAAGAGAGAGACACAGAGACAGACAGAGATAGAGAGATGGTGCTGTTTGCTAACTGCTTCTATAGATTCTCTCAATCTTTCTTTTCAATCTTTTTCTATTATATTTCCAGCTTGCCTCCCTAGAGATTTCAGAGAATTTCCCTTTGAGGTACATTGATCTTTCTCTCACAGCTGGAAATTCAAGACATGTTGAAGAGCTGACTTTCCCTACATTACTCATTTACTCATGACTGTACCTTCTACAGACTCTTTGTCTCTCTCTCTCTCTCTCTGTCTCTGTCTCTCTGTCTTTCTGTCTCTCTCTGTCTCTCTCCTCTTTCTATCTCTCTCTCTGTTCTCTCCTATCTTTTTTTGTCTTTCTCTCTGCCTCTGTCTCTCTGTCCCTCTCTCTCCTTCTCTCTTTCTTTCTCCCTCTTTTCCCCTTCTTTTCTCCCCTCTTCTCTTTTTTCTCCCTCTTTCTTTCTCCATCCCTTTTTCTCTCCTCTCCCTCTTTCTCTCCTCCCCTCTTAGTTCAATCTTAAAGAATGTTTGAAAGCTCAGGTGTTCCCTCCAATGCTGTCTGGAAACACATATGTTTCTTTTGAAGAATTTTTCTTCCCCAAAATTTTCACAGCACTTCTACCCCTCAGGAAGACAAGAAACATCAGACCAACATTCTGTTTACTAATTAGGAATCTTTTACCTATTCAAGAACATGAAAAATGCCTCTAGGCTTGTAAGCTTGGGTTATATAAGGTTGTTTGTTTTTTTTTTTAATGGATTGGGATAGATTTGGGGAAATAATACTCCCACTTCAAGAGAAAAAAATAAAACCACTGAAACATTTTTTGAAAAATTCATATAAGAAAACAGACAGAAATTTAGAAAGAAGCACAAACAAGCAGGTTACCTCTAAAAGTCACATGTTGAATTTATAGTTTAAAAAAGTATTCTGTAAAAGAATTTTGTGGTTTCATATGCAATCTTCTTTTAATTTGTTATTTTGTATGTAGATATAAATATGATATTGTTTGGGATATTTGAATTTAGAATAAAAAATAATTACATTAAATGTAGGTTGAGCAAAAATATATCATTATTTCAGAATTTTATATATTATTTTTATATATGTTTATATATTTTTATATATATTTATATGTATCAATTTCATTTTTTGATATTATTCAACGCATAGGATAGGCAGGCAGAGATGGATTATGATGTCGATGAGTACAAGGAATTCTCATATTGTTGAAATCATGTCACTTTAGAAATATCATTTATTGATTATTGCTATTATAATTATCACTATTAATTGTCCTCAGGATAATAGTGCAAATATGGTTATTTCCAACTTTTTTTCCCCTGAGGCAATTGGGGTTAAGTGACTTGTCCAGGATCACACAGCTAGGAAGTGTTAAGTGTCTGAGATCAGATTTGAACTCAGATCCTCCTTACTTCAAGGCAGGTGCTCTATCCACTGCATCACCTAGTTGCCCCTGTTTCCAAATTTTTGATGACAAATATGGGACTCAAAAAGATTAAGGCCCCACTGGAGAATATAGAACAAGAAATATGGTCATGATGGATGTTTCAGATATGATGGTTGGTCAGTAAAACAAAGGTTTTTGAATAGACAGGATTTTGGTTATCCTTTAGATGATAACAGGAAAAGATATAAGAGCCTGTAGTTAGTTTGACACTTCACATGGTGTAGAAAGTAAATGCTTTACTATAAGGGAAGGAGATATTATTGGAATGATGTGGTTGATCTAGGTACCCTCTGAGAACCTGAGTCATTATCATTTTACACACAATCTGTTTAGAGACATTTTTATGAGAAAAGGGAGGCAGGAAATAAAAGGGTACAATTAAAAGCCTTCCACTTAATTCATATTTAAAAAAAAAAACTTTAAAGTTTACTAAGTTCTTTCCTTAAAGGAATCCTGAGATTGTTAGAGAAAACATTGTTTTTCCTATTATAAATGAGGATCTGAGATTCAGAGAGATTAAGAAATATGCCTAAATCACCATATAAGCCTCAGAAATGGGATTTAAATCCAGTTCTCTTGATTATTTTCCAGCAAGCCTTCAACTTTATCTCTATGCTTATTCACCCCATTTTGTTTTTTTTCTTTTTTTAAATAATAGCTTTTTATTTTCAAAATACATGCAAAGACTTTTCAATATTTGCTCTTGCAAAACCTTGTGTTTAGAATTTTTTTCTTTCCCTTCCTTCCACTCCTCCCCTAAACAGCAAGTAATACAATATATGTTAAACATGGGCAATTCTTCTATATATATTTCCAATTTTATCATGCTGAACATGAAAAATCAGATCAAAAAGGGAAAAAATGAGAAAAAAGTAAACAAACAACAACAAAAAAAGGTTGAAAATATTATGTTGTGATCCACATTCAGGTATTTTCCTTCTTTTGAAACCCTTTCCGTGAAGTTCTAATTTTGGGGAAATTTTTGTTATTTTCTATCTTTAAAAAAGGTGGGGACTTATGACAGGTGTTTTTCTTCTGACTAATCTTTTTAAAAACAGTCCGTAAGTTGGTCTTCATAAAATAATTTGAATATAATAATGTCCAGAAATATTTTTAAAAGTACCTTTTCTGTACTTTTAAAATATCTCTTGTTTTGCCTTAGTAGATAAACCTTAAATCATTTTACTGGAATTGATTGATGGTTGTTTTAGTCTTTCATTTATATTCACACCATTATGTCTTATATTTAAGACATGTAGATAAATAACAGAAATATATAACTGAAAGCCATCCCCCAGTAAAACAGTTGTCAAAAGACAAGAACAAATTGTTCTAAAAAGAATTTCAGATTATCAACAACAATATAAAAGAATGCCCTAAATCATTAATAAGAGAAATGAAAATCAAAGCAACTGAGGTTTTAATTCAAACTCAGAAAACTGGCAAAGATGACATTTGCTAAAGGGAATAACCAATGTTAGAGGGCTCCTGGGAAAGCTAGCACATTAATGCCTTGTTGATACAGTTGTGAATTGTTCTCACCATTATGGAAGATAATTTAGAATTATGCTAAGAAAGTGACTGAAATGCTCTTACACTGTGAACCAAAGCCTCTGTGGTAGGCATATGCCCCAAGGAAGTAAATGATGAAAAGAAAGGTCTCAGATATACAAAAATATTCATAAATTTAATTTTTTTATAGTAACAAAGACTTCTAAAGAAAATAGTTGCTTAGCATTTGGGGAATGATGGATAAAAATTGTGATACTTGAATGAAATGGAATATTATATGTTGGAAGAAACAATGAAAATGAGGAATATAAAAAATTATGGTAGTATTTCTGTGAACTCATGCAAAATGAAGTAAGTATAACTAGTAAAAACAATATATACAATGATAAGAATAATATAAATGCAAAGAATAGCAAAAAATGATTGAAACAATGCTTTAAAAAATAACCAAACTTAGCCCCAAAGAAAAAATTAAACTGTTGTTCCTCTAGTTTCTTTGCAGAATATTGTATACAATGTTATGGATGTGTATATATATATTTTTTTTCTCTAGGTGTTGGTAAGTTTTTGCTGAATTGTTTTGCCACTCCTTTTGTTTTTATTCCATTTGTTATAAGGGCTGGCTCTGTGAGAGAATGTAAAAAGTATATAGAGACAATGTAAAAATAAGATATCAATACAACTTTGTTTTAAAAAATAAAATCTTTTGTTGCTTCACAAAACTGAACACTGTCAGAGTTAGATTATTAGAATAAATGGCCCTAAGAAGTTAAAAAGCATAACTGTTTTCCAGTTGTCTTTCCTTCCCAAATATTCTTCATTAGATATTAATCTCTACTCAACAAATTATACATACTATGTATACGTGTTTGTATATCTGTGTGTATACACACACACATATATCAACACAATTGCTTTCAATCTTCAATCAATCAGCAAATATTTACTGAGAACCTACTACTGTGCTATAGTGGGAAATAGTCATATGGCAGTCCATGATTCCTGCCCTATTTGGAGAAGAGAAGACTAGCATGTAAAAACAATTTGAGATTATTACAAAGTAGTACATGATTAAATGGTAAACTGAATAACGCTAATTACATGTAATATAGTAGTTTAATGGACAAGGAGACATTGGGATTCTGCGGAAATTACAATTCATAGAAGAGTTGAGATTTGTATTGCATCTTGAAGGAAGGATAAGATTTGGATATGTGAAAAAGAAAGGAGAGAACATTCTTAGAGTGAGAAATATCACAAATAAAGATATAAGGCAAGAATGAAAGTGGTGTTAGGGCTAGTATATACACTGATCTGATTAGAGTATAAAGTATAATGTTTGGGAATAATGCATCATTAAATTGAATGGGTAGTAAAAGTCAGATTAAAGAATGCTATGAACACACACACACACACACACACACATCTCTATAACATACCCATCAATTGATTCTCCTGTCTTTCCCTGAAGATTTCCAATAATAGTTGAAATCATCACCTCTTGATACAATCTATTCTAATGTGGGATCACTTTAATTATTATAGGAGCATATATAATTATATATATATAATATAAATATACATTTATATATGTATAATTGTATATTATAGATGCTATTATTAATTAAAAGAAGATTTTTCTTACACTGAACCTAAATTTCTCTATTTATAGCTTCTACTTATTGGTTTTACTTTCACAGAAAAGAATTTAATCCCTCTTTCATGTAGTAGCCATTCAAAAATGATTAAAGATATTGAAATTATACCCTCCTAAATCTGTTGCTTATGCCCTCAATTGAGATTAAGATGGAGTTGAGAGCTACCTTTATATGAAAGGGTGGGGAAAAGATATTGGTATGATGATAGGAGGTCTACTAAACAGGTTCCTGAAGCAGTGTTGAACCAGAGCCAGATCACTGGCTTTTAAAAGTTGATTGTTAAATTTTCAATGTAAGCATTATACCTCAAGAAATTAGAAAACACTACAAATGAAGCCTTGATCTATTGTTTTATTGATTGTTTATACTTAAGAGATATGGCTATTGTCACTTTTGATTACCTTCTCCTCCCTGATAGTCTCTTCTCTCTAGGTTCTGGGACATCACCCTTTCTTGGTGCTCCTTACCACTCCTTTTCTATTTTCTTCTTTACTGAATTCTTATCCAGATCATGCCTTTTAATCATAGGTTCTGGATTCTATGCTGGACCTTCTTTTCTCCTGTATTTTTTCACTTGGGAATCTTATCAGCTCCATGGATTTACTTATCATCTCTCTATTGAAAGTTTTCAAATCTATCTATCCTGCCCCACTTTGCATCTTCTACTGCTTTTCAGACATCTAAAACCTCATATCTTACACTGATCATCTTTAACTCAACATGTCTATGACAAAATATATTATCTTTCTACCAAACCTTCTTCCCCACCACTCCTACATTTTCTGTAATGCAACATTATCTTCCCAAAATCTCAGGCTTGCAGCCTAGAAATCTTCATTGTCTATTATCCCCCACTCTCATATCTAAGGCCTTTTTCCAAGGCCTATTAATATCACTTTTGCAATAGCTCTTGGATATGCCCCCTCTTCTCCCTTCTGGGCCCTCATCACCTTACACCTGGCCTATGACAATAGCCTGCCAATAGATCTGCTTGTCCCAAATCCCTCATTCCATTTTTGAAAAATATTTTTTATTAATTTATGCACTAAAACAAGCATTTACATAAAATAATAAAAAGATGATTGCATATGAAACTGCAACTCTACCATGCACAACTTGCTATTCCTTGCAAACATATGCTAAATATATAAATTTTTTTCCCTTCCCCCCATCCATCCTCATCGCTGGGGTAGCTACCATTAGCTAGCTCTCTCTCTCTCTCTCTCTCTCTCTCTCTCTCTCTCTCTCTCTCTCTTTGTCTCTCTTTACATACATGCATGCATATGTTTCTATATTATATAGAATATGTGGATATCTCTGTGTAAAATTATTCTATACATATTCCTATTTATCACTTCTTTATCTGAATGCAGATAGCATAAAAGATGCTCAAATATCCTTTACAGTTAATTTGGGTTATTTATAATAGAATAACTTATTCATTCAAAGTCATTCTTAAAACAATATTACTATTACTGTATTTGGTGTTCTCTTGTTTCTGCTCATTTCACTCTTCATTATTTCATGCAATTCTTTACATATTATTCTAAGTTCATTGAGTTCATAATTTCTTATGCCAAAAGAGTACTCTATCCCAATTATATATCCATCCTCCATTCAGCTATTAAAATAATTTGTTAAGGGACTCCTCCCACTAAACAAACTCCAGCTGCTTTTATCTATAGGATAATGTACAAAATCATTCAAAGCCCTTCATTATCTATGATTTTCTTATATATTACTCCTTGCCACTTACTCTTTGGTCTGACCTCTTTATGGTTCTGCAAACAAGATACCATCTCTTCCTTCAGGAATTTTCTCTGGCTATCCCTCATGCCTGGAATGTTTTCCTTTCTCATCTTTGCTTACTGACTTCCTTTAAATAACTAAAAATCCCATCTTCTAAGGGAAACTTTCCCCAATTCCTCTTAATTCCAGTGCCTTTCCTGTATTATTTCATTTTTATTCTGTGCATAGTTTGTGAATATATATACATATATGTATATACATGTACATACACATGTGTGTGTTTGCATTTTTCTTCTGTCCTTGGCATTTAGCACAGTGCCTGACACATAGTAGATATCTAACACATTTATTGATTGATAGAGAAAATGTGAGTAATACAAATTAAATTAAAAGTATGTTGCATGTATATTTCCCCCAAAGATCCAGTTTAAAAATTTTTACCCTGCTACCAAAGAAGGGGAATGGGGAAAAGGAGTTCAGTCTAGCCTGTTCATATGATAGTTTCGAAGTTTAACTAGCAGTTCTTAATAGCTAGATGCTAAGTTCTGCTGTTCCTAATTGGTTCCTAAAGAAAAGATGCACCTGTCATTTACATTATATTGTCTAATTACTGAACCCTGGAAAAATTCCTGGGTGGCCTTTCTTGGCACAACTCTGCTATTACTTACTTTTTATTTCTGGACACATCTTAATTGCAGCCTAAAATTACATTAATATGAAATTAGCAAAAATAGAATGAATTATGAAGATAACATTTAGGATCATTTAACACTTATAAATGTTAAAGCAAGACTACAACAACCAAAATTCTTATACACACATATACACATACATACTATATATACAATATATAGTTTCAATATATATATTATATTATGTTATGTTAACATATATATTCCATTATTTACTAAGCAATACCAATTATCATCACTGAATCTTTTTGCATAAATAGAAGAGAGGAAAAAGTTAAAAAGTACAACTAAGAGAGAGAAATAAGATTTTGTAGAGTGTTTCTAACTTCCTATTCTATCTTGCATGTTCTCCAATCATTTCAAAGGTATTGGCCTTATTTTCCTAGCTAAAGCTAATAAGCTGCTTGAGGATCAATGCCATGTCATCAGTTTTTTCATTTTCTCCCATAGCACACAGGAATAAGAAAGCTGATAAGAAAGTCAGGTATCATTCAGAAGTATACATAGCATAATTAGCTAATTGGTACAGTGAATTTGCAATCAAGTGACCTGAATTTGAATCTTGGCTCAGGTAATATGTATATGACTGGGAAAGTTATTTTATTTAAATGAGGAGATTGGACTAGATGACCTTTAAAATAATTTCTGGATCTAAAAAAAACCAAACCTGATATTTATCTAGTTGATATGATGGTTTTTTACTAAATACAGAGTCATGAGGAAAGCTGTTTATTTGGGGGGAAACAATAGGAAAGGCTTAATTGATATAAGTTGGAGGAAGAATAGACCTTGACATTCTACCTACTGCTGGGCATGATGAAAATAACATTCGACATTTTCTAGTTCACAAAGCACTTCCACATGTTTTTTCTATAGAATGATTACAACAGCTGTGTGAAACAGGTTCTATAAGTTTCAGTATCCCCATTTTAAAGTTGAAGAAACTGAAGATGAGGTCACACAGCTAATAAGTGACTAAACCTGATATAAGTCTGAAGGTTTTTATTCCAGTTTTGTCTTTACTAAGTTTTTTAGCCATGGAAAATAGTCTTATCCCTGCCATAACTCTTGAAAATCCTATATTGAAATAAAATTTGAGAAAAGAAAATGTTTATAACTGAACATTGCATTGAGTAGCTTATTTCTTTATTCCACTTATCATGTTATTACTGACATAACTGGTTACTTTGAAATAGTTTCCTAATATTTTCCATATATTTTATAACTTGTGATGCACAGAAGATGTTACATTAGTTGAGATTAGAAGGAAAAGCCTTAAAACCACATCCTAAAGTGATTTTCACTGCTAGTTTAATGACTCTGGAGTTGAATCTTTAACCCATTTTATATTCTCTTCCCTAAAGCCTATGACGGTTAAAAATGTTAAGCTGGTGTTTTTATCATTCTAAATGTTATTGTTTCATATTATGACCTATGACACGTGTTGAAACTGATGTAACACCCACATTTTTCCTTCTTCTCCTTCCTTCTCCTATCAACTAATAATGTTGTTAGTCTCTGATGGACATGTCACACATTTGTTGACCAAAAAAATTTGTCCAGGCTTTGCAAAGCACTTTTGAAAGGTAGCAGAAAACTGTACTACAAGGAGAGGAAAAACATCAGCACATTCTCAATGAGAATAATGAGGGTGGCCCCAACATCATTAACATTAACTCAAAGCTTGCCATAGAAAATAGACTGGATTTTGAATCTTTTTGATGGAAATTGGAGGGGAAATGTTGGAGCATGCAAATGTAATTTCTTTCTTATCCCCTTCCTACCTCCTCCTCTTTCTTTCTTCACCAATCCTGACTTAGTTTTGGTTAGTTTGTGTCTTTGTCTCATAAGGGAAGGAAAAAATCGTGGTTTGGGTTGATATAAAATCCCCTGAATGGATTGGGATAATGTAAAATCATGGGTCATTCATATAGTGGGAAATGATGATGGGTTAAAACCCACAAAAATGACTGTAGAAGCCAGAGAAGTAATATTAGCCAAACTTTCCAACAAGGTACTTTTTGACCTGTTTTTTATAGACTTCTCACAACTTTACTGAATCCATACCTGGACTAAATACCCTTTCACAAATCTTAGTATGGCGCTCTAGATTGATCTTCTCTGTGAAGTTCTATGACTGATGTAGGACCCGACTTCCATTTTTAGATCATGGCTTAAACCACCTTCATTTTCTCAGATGTATTCGTTCATAGGCTCAGAGAATTTCAGATAAAGCATCTCAGAGATAATCTCATATGACCATACCCAAAATATGAATATCATCTACAATATATCTCATTTTGTGGTCATCCAATCATGATTTTTATAGGTTTTCAGTAAGGGGAAACACTAATTTTTCATGTATTTTTGAACAGTTCTAATTGCTAGAATAAACTTGGATAGCAAAAATTTCAACTTTATTTTACTAACTTCTAATTGAAATTTGACATTTACCTCAATTATTTAAAAATATTGAGAAGGGATCCTATCAGCTTTCTTAGAGTCATGGCACTAAAAAAAGGTTAAGAACCTCTATTATTGAAATTGAGAGACTGTTCCTATTCATGAATGATACTCTGCTGACTGAATCAAACACCAAAAAATTGCTGGGCCTCCAGTGAAAAGTATTGGCCTTTAAGTCAGAAGAACTTGGATTTAAACCCTGGCTCTAAAACAAGCTACAAGATTCTAGGCAAAACATTAACTTCTCTGAGCTTCATTTGCTCACATGTAAAATGAGATTGATGACAGCATTGGCCTTAAAAAATAGTTGTGAGAATTAAATGAGATTATACATATATATATATATATACATAATATGTATATATATATGTATATGTACCTGTATCTGTATGCAATCATCTGAAAATAATAAGGTGCTATAAAAATTGATGCTATTAATATTATTATCCAGGATCATTCAAAAGAAATTGGATCAATGATCCATGTTACACTGGAAGAAAATAAATTAATGAATGGAAAGGAGGGTGCCTCTGGAGACTTCAGCAGAAGTTGAACATTTACTAAAATGAAAAGGGAGACATTTGAAAGGTAATACTAAATAGACATTTCCCCATCCTAGAAAGGTTAGATGACTTGAATGCCTTAATTGTTTATGAAGAGGACAGCAAGACAAGGATCATGTGTCCAGGATATAGACTATATTCACAAATTAGCCTCTAGTCTGTTGTCTACCATAAGATTGCCACAGTATGATTTAAAAAAAAATAAAAGACTACATACCCTAAGGGAGTAACTTATGATGAAAGGTGTCTTCTGAGTAAGAAAGAAATTTTTAAAAGAGGAGGTAAGTATCCTCTGCTCTTTCGGGAGATTTTCGGGAGACTCAGGCTTTGAGGAAGTAAAAACAATGAAGCTTCAGCAGATCCTATGCTAAAGATGTACTTAGATGGCTAGATTATCAAATTAGAACATCAATTAGGAGGAAGAGAACAGTTTGAATTGAATTTGAGAAATCACACAATGCTTTTACTGATGCCAAATCTCCTTAGCACAACTCATCTTTCTGATATAAATGTCCAATGATAAACATAAGCCTTGGAACATAACAATATTTAAAGAATCAGTTTTAGGTGACCCAAAGAACAATGAAGAAATGTATTGTGGACATGACTCAGTTGCAAAATCTTTTCAGGAACGACTACATGCAAAAGGTGGTATAGCTATCATTTTTCCTGAATGGAGTATGTTGATCTACTTCCCTATGGTCCCATATATCATAACTGTAACTTTCTGAGCCAGTGTCCCTTCCTGGGTTCAGGTCCTGACTCCTAAGTCAATTATTCTTTCTACCAAACATCCTGCTTCCTCAGGGCATATATGAAACTATTAATTATATCTCGCTACAATTACAAAGTAGATTGGAAAACTGATTGGAGGGAGGCTGAAAACAGAAGCTGTCTGTACATTGTGTGTGCTAAAGAAATACCTATTTATGACCATGTAGCTTGTCTCATCTTCCAAATTATGAATCAAAGGGACACACTTGAACTGGGGATGATTGGAAAATGTCTCTTGATGAATAATTCCCTAATTTGAAGAGTGGGTTTACAGGATTTCTTTTTTCTCCATCCTCAAAGTCATTTCTCCTCCTTGAAGGAATACTATCTTGAATAGACTTTCTGGTGCAGCACTTCCCTTTGTTTTCCTTACCATTGTCTTTCCCTTCTCCTCGGGAAAAAAAGAGGAGATAGAGAAATAGAGGTGCATGGTTGAGGGCTGGGGATGCATGGGTTTCTTTTCCCTTTGCTTCCACATACTTGAAAATGGTACTTCCCTTTCCCATTTGTCACTGCACGGTGGATGAGCTATACTAAAACTGAGAAGGGGGAAGGAGATAGAAAGGGTCCAAGGAAAATAAGAAAAGGATATTCTCTCCTCTTATTCCATTCTTTCCCTTCTTCATCTCTCTTCCTTCAAGAATTTCCAGGGAGACCTCATGACCTCTTTCTATCCCCCACAGGATGCTGTTTAACTGTAGTCAAGAATCCTTTTCTCTCCACCTCACTAACGAAGTCTCCTTTCCTCTCGTCTCCTTTCTTCAACCTCTTAGGCAAATCACAGCGTTAGGCAAGAGAATAAACTTGGGTTTGAAAAACATCCTTTTTTTTTTTCCTCTTTGAAGTTGCGGCCCTTACTCCCCAAGAAGGTTTATGAGAGGGAAGTCAGCAGAGCCCCCAAGAGGTCGCTGGTGGCGCAGTAACCAAGATCAGAGTGAAGTGAAGGGGAAAAGAAGGGGGTGTGTGTGGGGGCAACCTAACAACAACAAAACCCAAACCCAAGAAACTTTCTTCCTACTTGCCAAAAAATGACTCCCCCCCTCCCCAGGGCCGAGGCAGTAATGTGACACCGAAACGAAACCCTGAGACACTAGCTGAGAGGAGAGAGGGCAAAAAGGGAGAGGAGGGGAGGTGAAAGAGGAGGAGGAGGAGGAGAAGGAGGAGGAGAAGGAAAACCCCTGTCAAGGAGGTGGAGCAAGGGAGATGGTGTCCGCCTCCTGTTCTTCCCTGCTGTTCTTTAGAGGAGCCTGAACGGGGACAAAACACGCTGAACTCGACACAAAGCAGGGGGGCACACGCTGGCGCTGGCGCTAGAGGCGAGCCCTGGGGGCTAGGGCTACGAGCGAGCGGGCGGGGAAGCTGAGCCGCGGGTCCAGAGAAGCTGGTCTGGAACTCGGCGCCCAGGACGGAGCGGAGGAGCCTTGGAAGGAAGGCAGCAGCGCCCTGGAGGCTGAGTGTGCAGGGACACTCTTGGCAGGCAAGGCGGCGGCGGCAGCGGCGGCGGCGGCGGAGGCGGCAGCGATGGAAAGGAAAGTCTCCTGAACAGCACCAGCAAACTTCAGCGGTGCCCTAGCTTCCTTGACCTTTCTTTTTCCGAGCTTCCCTTCCCGCGCTCTTGTCCTGTCTTTCCCCATGTGCAGCCTCCCGGCCGAAGCTCTCATCTTCGCAGGCGGATGGGTGACCCTTTTCTGGCAGGGGCAGGCTGTTTGAGGCGGCGGAGCAGGCGATGAAGAAGAAGCAGCAGCAACAGCAGCACCACAGCAGCACCGACCCCTGGACCCATGTGGCCCCCCTGGGGGGAGCCCCTCCAGCGGGCAGCTGGAAACGCCCCGGCTCCTTGCTGCCTTTCCTGCGCTTCTCCCTCCGGGATTACGGTTTCTGCATGGCCACCCTTTTCGTCTTCTGCTTGGGATCCCTCTTCTATCAGCTCAACGGGGGACCCCCTCGCTTCCTGCTCGACTTGCGGCAGTACTTGGGTAAGGAAAGGGAAAGGGGGGCGCTGGGTTGAGAAAGTTAGAAAGGGTAAGGAAGAGGACAGGGAATGGGGTGCAACAGGGATGACTTCCCCGTTCTTCTAACTCCCTCCCCCTAAAGCTCGCCAGGTGTGAAAGCCAAAGAGCATCGTTATGCCATAGCAACCTACCGTGGGACTTCCTCTTTTCCTCTTTTGCAGCTGTCCGCACTGAGGATGAGAAGGGTGGCAGCGGTTTGGGTTGACTGTGCCGGGTAGGCGGGAGGGAGTCGTGAACAGCAAACCCTTCCCCACCCACAAACTAGAGCGCAGGCAGTATGTTCTTGGCCAGGTTGTGCAGAGAGAGGAAGGGAGATTCCGCCTTCACATTGTTTGGGTCTAGAGTCAGAGTGTGTGCGTGTGTGTGCGTGTGTGTGCGTGTGTGTGTGTGTGTGTGTGTGTGTGTGTGTGTGTGTAACTCTCCGCTGTCTAGTTTGCGCGTTCTCGGCATTTCAGCCTCACTGCCTAAACTCCCTCCCCACCCCGCCCTCAACACCCCCCCCCCTCCCCCGGCCAGGCTGTGTGAATGCAGTTTACATGTTGAATTCCAGTCTCTGCTCAGCTGTGGTTGCAATTTACCACCGCCGGGTCTTGCTCTAGCAAACTCTGGACACCCTTCTCCTTTCCAGCAGCTAATATGACAGGCTAAAACTGGGAATGCCTGAGGGTGCGTTTTTATTTTATTTCATTTTGTTATTTTTAGGGCTTTCAGAGAAATTAACACCTCCCTCCACCCCCACCCCCCACCCACCCCCCCGGCCAATAGAGTGTAAGTCTGTCTACTCAATTGCAGTTCTGACTTTGTTTTATTCTGGATCATTTTCACAGTCACAAGACAATCTTTTGGTCATTTTAAGAGACAGCTTAGTTCCCAAGAGGAAAGGTTTCTGAAAAAAAGGAAAAGAGGGTTTTTTCTTTTCTTTTCTCTCTCTCTCTCTCTCTTTTTTTTTTTTTTTTTTTAAATAGTGTGTTTGCTCTCCCAGCTTCCTCCCACCGGCTCAGCCTCCCACGCTGTGCCTCTGCCCAGTCCTGCCTTCTCTTGTCAGTTTCTGGGGGACAATTCAGTGCTTCGGTTGTGTTCAATTCTTCCCCTGGACTGGTGCAAGGGAGGAATGTGAGTCTCTAACAAAGTATGTGACCAGAGGAGGTCGGGCTAAGGGGAGGAGGAATCTCTGAGAGCTCTAGCTTCTTGCGAACACAGAAGAGTGATGAATCCGAGCAAAGCAAGACATCCAGTGTCATGACAGATAGTCTAGGGAAACATAAAGGGCAAGTCCATGCAAGAATTTGAACTGAAATAAGCAAAAATGTCCTAGCTGACAACTTCCTTGGTTACCCTCTACTCTCTGTTTCCACTTCCCTCTACATTCATTCTGAGTAAAAGCCACATATAGAGAGCAGAGAGAAGGGGAAATAAAACAATCAGGAGGAAATTAGGTTCATCATTTCACCATTATTAAAGATAACGAAAGAGAAATGATAAATGTTTTGTTTATGGAAATTCATATTGTAAAAAAAATGCTTTTCTCTATGTAAGAATATCATGATAATGAGGTGCCTTTGAGATGTTTAGGGCAGGTTAAATAACAGTTGTGTAACTAGGATTCCATAATACATTCTTGATTAAAAACCCCATAAAAATATGGAGGTATTAGGACCAGAGGTAAATCTCTGTTAATTTTGACTTTTAAATAACACTCCTAGTTTTGAAAAGCTTTTGGGACCCCTGCTTGTTCCTATGTAGTTATAGTGTCATCATCAACAATCACAACTAAGGTTGCAAAGATGGTTGTGTTGTTGAGGCTTAAAGATCTTTCTCCCAAGTATTTGGTGAAAGATGTAAGGATAGAAATTTTAAGAAAAGTAAAATTCTATTAAAGAGAATATGGGGTGAAAGAAAAGCACTGGACTTTGAGTCAAGGGATTCATTCCAGTTTTGGCTCTGCCATCATGAACTAGTTATGTTGACATATAGCATGAAATGCTGATAGCTATTAATTTATAGCAAAAAATTCTCTTTTTTAAGTTTTATGCTTGATTTATGGAACACAACAAGCATTTCTATAACATGGTACAATAAAAAAAAAGATGGTAAATGAAACTTCAAATCTACTCTGCCACAACTTGCTATTCCTTTCAAATATATAGCAAGATTATTGTGTAAATTTTTTAACAATATCTTTCAATATGTGATTGAAGCAATTAAATGTGAAACTGGAGTGTTCAACTAGTAGGAACTGAGTTTATCAAACAGTATTATTTCCCCAAAGGATAGGAATCCTGAAAGGTTGACTAAAGTGTAGATTGGTGTTGTAATTTGCTGACTTTTAATTAAGTTTCCAATTTAGGTGAGTTTGGAAATTTAAAAAAAATGATACCGACAAGCACCACAAACAATATATCTTTTTTCCCCTGAGGCAATTGGGGTTAAGTGACTTGCCCAGGGTCACACAGCTAAGGAATGTTAAATGTCTGAGACCAGATTTGAACTCAGGTCCTACTGACTTCAGGGCTAGTGCTCTATCCACTGTGCCTCCTAGCTGCCCCACACAAACAATATATCTTAAGCAAAATTTGTTTAGCATTGTTGCAAATATGACTTAACTCATAGTAAAATAATTGTGGGAAAATATGGGCTTTCGATTTTCAAGATCTCCAAAAATATACCCTTACTAATATAAGGCCCCAGATGATTATAGAATGACTTCTTAAACTATGGCTCTTCCATTGTCATTTTAGAGTCTGACATTATTTTTTCCATAAAACCAAAATTTGTAGTCGACAAACATTGTCTCAGTTTCTCCAATTAGACAAGTTCTGGCCAGGTTCCTTTCTCTATTGTAACTGGGGTACAATATATTTTTCTCCCACAAAATAATGTTTCATTTAAACTACCTTACCTGATAGGATATTTTAAAAAACTTGCAATATTATTATAGTAAGATTATTGCAAATATTATTATTACTTCTACTAATACTTTTTATTGAGGCTAGTTGATTTTGTTTCATTTATTTCAAAATATATTCTTCTTTCCTTAACCAGTAAGATTCACTTTACAACAAAGATTTTTAAAAGGAGGAAGATAGTTCAGCAAAGATAACCAACACACAGACCACATCTGACACTATATTCAGTAGTCTAAACTCGAGTCCTCCAGCTCTGCAATTAAGGGGGGGGGGGCATGGTACATAATATACCTTTCTTTATACTTTTCTATATAAGTCTTTAGGTCCAAACTTGGTCATCTAATAATGATTCTAATAATGAATGTTGGTTCAACTCTGATTTTCTACTTTTCTTCATCTGTTTACTAAAATAAAATCCCATGACAATTTTTTCTTTGACAAGTTCTCATTAGAGAACTTTAAGAAAGGTTTCTTGCAAGAAAGAATGAAGGAAAGAGGAGGAGAGGGAAGTAATTTATAACACTGTGCTCAAATTTATACCTGTGTGAGCAAATCATCTAATCTCTCTGACCTTTTGCTTTGTTTTACTTGTTTTAATCTGTAAAATTAGAATAGTAACATCCTGCTTCCTAAGGTTTTTGGAAAAACAAATGGAATAATAGAGTGAAGGTACAGGTGAAATACATAAATATGTATGTATGTATATGTATGTATACATATATATGTACACATAAGATCAAATAAGATAGTGTGATTATTCCTATATAGTCATACTCTCATTATTAATAATCACAACTGAGTATGATGGTGAAGTATGTCTTTGAATAGAAATGGTATTATTATCATGTCAAACATCAGGTTTGGGGCTTCAGAATGTTTGGTCCAAGAAAAGAATTTCAGATGCCTCAGGAGAGGCACTGAAAAACAAAGGTGACCACTCTGTACCTTTCTCTCCTATCCCCCGTCATCCCCCCACGGGGCATATATAAAGGAAGGAAATGTCAAAGGAAAGGAAATGTGCAAGCTATTAGATGGTGAAGGATGATAAAGGGGGAGGTAGAAAAGTAAGTACTAAAAAATTTCTTTACCTCTACCTTACAGAGTGGTTGCCCAGACAAAGTCTTCTTGTGTATGATGCAAAAGTTAAGTGACTTGCTCAGGATCACACAGCTAGTAAGTGTTAAGTATCTGAGGCTGGATTTGAATTCAAGTCCTCCTGACATCCCTAATAGGAATGATGCTCTTTCCACTGTGCCATCTAGCTGTCCCAAGGTCTTTTTTCTTTTTAATATATTTTCTTAAAGAAGTTTCTGGAGCAGCATTCACTGTTTCAAAATAGGAAAAGGGATAGGGAAAACCTACCAAGAATGTTCTTTTTGACAATCTTTCCTCATAGAACTGGGAAGGCACATATATAAAATATATGGTAAATGTAGCATGCAGAAAGGTTTTACATATATTTAAACCATAAACCACAAATGAGGTTTTCTCCAGAATTAAATTTATGATGCTGCAGTCTTTTTGTTGCTAGCTTCATTATGCATGAACTAATATATACAAAAATCTATATTGAAATAAATATAGTTAGCCAGATGGCTAACTACTGATTTTAGATGACTGGCATGTTTTAACTATCATCATGCTTTAAATGCCTAATTTCCCATTCTGTAAATTAAATTTGTTTTACTGAATGGAGTTGATGTCTCAAAATAACATATTTTCTTTTTAGTTCTTTAATGTGGACTATTTAAAACCTAAAGCTTATCATTATGCTCACAACATTAACATATTTCTATTCATATAAAAAATCTTAATTATTACTATGGCAACTACAATATTGAGTGAAACAAATTACATTTTTTAAAAAAACACATCTTAAATGGTATCACTAAATTGGCAAGATTGGAACACCCAAGTTTTGTTTAAAGGAAAATGCACAAATATAGACTTCAGTTTTTAGAAAATAATTTGTCTATATTTTCAAATCCAGATTCTCAGATCATAGAACTTTAGAATTGTGAGCAACCTTAAATATTATCTAGTAAACCTCAT
Source organism: Myrmecobius fasciatus (assembly GCA_023553655.1). Taxonomy (NCBI): domain Eukaryota; kingdom Metazoa; phylum Chordata; class Mammalia; order Dasyuromorphia; family Myrmecobiidae; genus Myrmecobius; species Myrmecobius fasciatus. Next base: position 18,273 of record JAJPUD010007539.1, on the reverse strand, counting down.
CTCAATTCCCCATATATTTAGGTGACCATTTTACAAATGAAGAAGCAGGAGTCCAGAAAGTAGGCTTAATATTTTGAAGGGCACACAACTAATCTGTTGATTCCTTTAATTTTCTTTTCATTGCACCCACACTGTTTTTAATGTAATACTTTGGGGACAAAAGAGTAATCTAGGTAATAAAAGGCAAAAAAGAGCTAAAATTATGAAAGGAAATTCATTTGATAAAAAGAAATCTCTTTTTGTGTTTTAAATATGGTACTGTTGGAAATAGGAACAGTGGTATTACATTCAAGCTTAGGTCAGAGAGAAATGCAGCTGCAGGGGACTTTGGACAAGAAAACAAATACTGGTTTGAATGGTGAAAAACATTAGACTTGAAAAATATCTGTAAGATTCATTGGTTGGAGTGTAAGAATAGCTTTAAAATGTGTTAATATTTAATTTACAATTAATATATTCATAAATTAATGTAACTGTTTTAATACATTTAATTTAAAGTTAATCATCTGAATACTATCCCAGCTTTTTGAGTCTTGGTCTTTGCCATCAGTGCAGATCTAAAACACTGGAGACTTTTTTTCTGAAATGATAAAATTGAAACAATATTTTTTGTGTCCTAAAAGAAACAGCATCTTTTGTTCCTCCTGTAGAAGTTGAATTATTAGCAACAGTAGCTTGCCCTCCAGCTGTGTTCATGTCAATGATGTATAATTGAAAAAGAAACACTTATGTGGAGAAATAAGAGATATGGTAAATGAGTTTGTAGTAGGGGAAAATCTCTTAGATAGATTTCTTTGTAATTTTTCTTCTTTGTTATATATCAGAATTGGCCATGAGCAATTCTGTTTTACTTAGGCCTATTTTTCATTATAGAAACTCAATTAAAGAGCCTGTGATATCCAGGAAACCTTAAGTATGTCAGAAACCAGAATAATAATAGGCTGAAAATTTTGCTAATATTAGGTTCAAAATATCCATTGTAGACTTAAGAATGTTATAGAATTTCATAAAAATACAATAATCAGCTTTCTATTGACTGTCCTTGGAGTACTGGAAAAGGCAGCTTCATATTGCTCTAATTGTTTCATGCTTGCTCTCCCTAATTCCCCAGTCAGGTACCCTTCATGTAACTTCTTTTATTCTTCCTTCATCCTCAACCTCTCTTTCCCCCTTTCTTTCCTCTCTTAGGCAGTAAATCATCAACATGCATTTAAAAATAATAACAACTAGTTGATGGGAGAGACCTCTTTCAAAGAATGGCCATGTCTTATATTTGAATCCTAGTTTACTTGGCATGTTTAAAAAAACAAATTGTTGGATCTGTGCATTTAGGTCAGACATGGTACTTTATGATTTGTTTCTCTTTTCCTTATTTCTTGTAAAATGGAGGGATGATAAAGAGTTTTACCTATTTTATAGAAGTATAACCAATTCTTAAAGGTAGATGAGAGTATCATAAATCTAGAAGTAGAGATGATTTCTGAGATCAATTTGTTCAACTCTCTCATATGAGGACACAGAGGTTAAGTAACGTGCCCAAAGTAATATAAGCAGTAAGTAACAGGATTAGAACTTGGTCCTTGGACTAGGCAGCTAGAGGACACTATAATGGAAAGAGTGCCAGACCTGGAGTCATAAAGGCTTCTCTTCCTGACTTCAAATCTGGCCTCAGAGGCTTATTAGATTCTGGGCAAGTTACTTAACCCTGTTTTCCTCAGTTTCCTCATTTGTAAAAAAGAGTGGAGAAGGAAAAGGCAAACCATTCCAGTATCTTTGCCAAGAAAACTTCAATGGGATAACAAAGAGTGGGAAATGACTTTCAAAAAAACCAACCTGAACATCATTCACTCTAGAGCCAATACTTTTTTGACTATATCATTCTGCCTCCAAGACATTGTTAATGTACAAATACAATACCTTCAGATTTACAAGCTGGAATAGAGTTGATGAGCACAGTAGGAAAAAATATGTAAGTGCCTTTATGAAGGCTATCATGGAGAAATAGAAATTGAGGGTTTTCATATAATTAAAATTTATGCATGATTCATTTGAAGTTTTTGTTCAAATAGACTATTTCTGTAGATTTCACTTTACAACTTTTATGTTCAGAAGAATTAGAATAAAGGATTGTTACTTTCTATTATCATGACATGTTTTTCAGAGAGGATATGTTAATATGATTCCTGAAATGAATTGATTTTCAGTAAGCTGAATGTTTGGATACACACTGACACAGCAAGCAAAGGTTCCATAGGAAGTAGAAAAAGAGTCAGGAGAATGTCAGCTAGTTACAAACAGCTTGATATGCTCTCAGTTTGAGTTTTTTTAATTATAAAATGAGGACATGGTGCCAGATGATCTTGATGTTCCCATCTAACTAGATGTGAATCTATGAATGCTTTGTAACATTACATTAATCAAAATAGCCAGATGTAGATTTAATACTTTCAAGTACTTTGCTATTGTTGTTGCTACTGCTGCTGTGGTTATTCAGTTGTCTGACTTTTTGTGACCTCAGTGGGATTTTTTTGGGCAAAAATACTGGAGTGGTATGCTATTTCCTTCTTCAGCTCATTGTACATGTGAGGAAACTGAGGAAAACAGAGTTGAGTGACTTGTCCATGAGCTTAAGTGTCTGAAGCCAGATTTGAATTCAAGCAGATGAGTCTTCCTGACTCCAAGTCCAGCACTCTATCCACTGTGCCACCTAGCTGTCTTCAAGAAAAAATGGGAGGTTAAAATAAATGATGTCTAAGTTCCCTTTCAGTTCTAACTTTCTAAGACAGCCCATTTATTTCCATGGCTACAACTCTTTTCTTTATGCTGATGACTGAAATCACTATCTTTAGTCTTTTGTCTCAATTCCAGCAATGCTTTGGGCTTCCCATGTATCATTTTGCTTTGTAGCATAGATATTTGTGTCCACATTTTATTGCCCTTATTACATTGTAAACATCTCAAGGGCAAGGTTTATCATTTTCCCTGTATCACACAAAGTATTCTCTGTCTTTCAGATGATGAATTGAATTACTTAATTATAATTAATTTCTGGACATGATTTTTATCTGTCATCCTGCAAAATCACATTCCATAGGAAGAACCCATAAGAAGAAAGAAGGAAGGTTTCTTGCCTTTACCTATAATTTATACTTTACCTTACCTATACTATAACTAGTATAGCTTCAACTTGCCGAACCCTCTCCTCTTCTAAACTGGACCACAGATTTTGCCTTTATATTGCATTAACCCATCCTCAATGCCCAGCATCAACACATTCCAGGTTGATTTTTCCATGCATTTATGTGAATTTGTTAACCTTGGTACAAGGTTTAAAGGTTTACTACTTTGGGGGAGTTTAAAACTAAATTTCTATAGCTGTACTATAATTTGTAATGCCAAAATTGATTCTAAATCTTGAGTTGTTAATTTCCCATTTCATAGTTACTGTCATTCCTTTTAATTCTGACCTGAGAGTAACCAGTTTAGTATGGAGAAGAATAACAGTTTATTTCTAAACCTCGTCTAGTGCCTCACTCAGGCAGTGATTTGTCAGATTAAATCACATTTCAAATATGGCCTTAAGCTTCTTAGGAAAATGAGACTGTAGCATTTAATGATTCCAAAGGAGATATAGAATGACTAGATTTTTATCATAGGACATAGCGATGAGATGCTATTAAAATTAAGTATTAATTCACCAGTATTTAAACTTGCTCTGATAAAATTATTGAACTAATCATATATCATGACTTTAAATAATCATAAATTTATTTATTATTACTATGGCTATAGGTAGCTAGGTTGTATATAATATGTAGAGTGCCAGACATGGAATCAGGGAGATTTGAGTTAGAATCCTGCCTTTGACATTTTCTAGCTGCAAAAGTTACTAAACCTCTGCATGTCTCAGTTTCTTCATCTATAAAATAGGAATAATAATAATAGCACCCATCTTCAAAGTTGTTGTAGGAATAAAATGATATAGATAATATGTAATATATGTTTTACATATTTTCCTAGCCTTAAATTACTCTAAAATCTTAGCTATCACTTTGATTAAGTAATTATAATTTACTAACTATCTTAAATGAATGTTTAATTCAGCCCATGGCAAGAGCATGGGGGTAGATGTAAAAAGAGGATTCAGTGGAGATAGGTTTAAACACATCTGCTTTAAAAAATAACTTCATAAATAGAAAATAGGAGAATCACAGAAAGCGGCTTGCTTAAAAACAATCTTAAGTAAATTGTAAATCCAGTAGAGTCACCAGTGATAAGGCAGCTAAAAGGGCTACATAAGAAAGGCAAAGCTTTCAGAAATGTGAAGGTCATAGCATTTGAGATTTGGTGACGGAAGATATCTCTGAGGTCACTTAATATAATCCACTCATTTTATAATTGAGGAAACTGAGGCAAAGAAGACTTTTGCTTGTTTGTGGCTATATAGATAGGAAGTGACAGTGGCAAAATTTGAATCCAAATCCTGTGGTATTAAGTCCCACTCTCTTTCCACTATACTATTATTGAGTCTGTCCTATTCAGACCACATTTGGAATTTTGTGTTCAGTTCTCATAAACTGAAGAATGTCTAACTAGAAAGGCAATCAGGAAAGCAAAGAGCTCTAAGTGCAGGTGATGTGAAACCTACAAAGTGAAACCTACAGAAAGTCTATTAGATAAAATACTAAAAAGTGAATTGTGTACAAATTTAAATGTAGAAATATATTCATTTAAGAATTGGGAATGTTTAGCCTAGAGAGAAGTCAGAGGAAGGGGATGTGATAATTATTTATAAGTATTTGAAGGACCATTATATAGAAGGATTAGATTTATTTTGCGAGGCTCCAGAGGGCAGAACCAAAAATCAGTGTAGAAAATACAAAGAAGCAGATTTCAAATTTATATCAGGAAAAATTTCCTGATAAATATAGCAGCTTCAAGAGGCTGTAGTTTTCCTCATTAAGGAGCCTAGTGACCACTTGTCAGATATTATAGTAAAGATTCCCTTTTGAATATGGATTACATGATTGTGGAGTTTCCTTCCAACTCTCAAACTCTATGCTATGAATTTTAAAATTTAAATATATAACATATCATTCCCATTATGAAGATATCATCCATATGATAATTGTTTTTTGTTTCAATCCTGAAGTGAATAAATGCTTTCATTATGAATTTTCAATAGAACAAAACTGAATCCAAAAAAGAAGTACCCCCAAAAAGAAGGCTAGCCACAATGGGTAGATATGTCTATATAGATAAGAAAATAGACTTTGGTTCTGGCGCCTAGTTTTACTTTTTAATGCCAATAAAAGAGGATCTTGTCACCATCACTATCCTCACACCCCAGTCTCCCACACTGTGTGTGTATGTGTGAAAGAGAGAGAGAGACAGAGAGAGAGAGAGACAGACAGAGACACACAGAGAGAGACAGAGAAAATGTGTGTGTTTGTGTATGTGTGTGTGGTGTATAGATCCTTGAAATGGGGGGGTTAAAGTAATGGCCAGGAATTTAGCTGGTGTTATAAGGAATTTTCTACCTTCAGAGTCAGATAGTTATCAGAAATCATAACACTTGAATCAGCACAACATAATGGAAGACAGAAAAAAGACTTATTCTTAGTCTGAGAAATTGTTTGGGCTACTGTTGGCTCCCCTGGCTGAGTGTTTTGACTCATCATGATGGCTATTATTTTAAAAATGTGCCTGCTCTTGTTTGGTTCTTAGAGAGGTTTTCTAGCCATTTTATCTCAGGGAATTAGAGCAGAGAACTGGAAATGCATTTTAAGAGTTGAACACCCCCATCTAGGAGATAATGAGACTAGCAGAGATATCCAATGGAAGGAACAGGATTAGCACACAGAAGCACAGGCAGAGGTTAGTAGAACCATAATGCCTAATAGTGTGATTACATCACTAATGGATACTGCCAATTCTACAGTCATAAGTATGACTTGCCCCTACACACACACTCCCTGGCCACCAACATTCATGGTGTGTGCCTTTCATGCATGTTTCCTGGTCTTATATGATTTACCTTTTCTCAACTAGCAGCACATGGAAGAGTGTAAGCCATTTCTGGATTGGAGGAAGCCTATTTTCCTGATATATAATTTGTATGCTGTTTGGTTAAAAGATGCTTTTGTTTTGAATTAATGTATTACCAATGGGAACTTATGAATTGTAGTTTTTAGTGGGTGCTTTGAACTAACCACTGGGCATATAAAGAAAAACAAAACACAAATGTCTCCTCTCAAGGAGCTCATCATCTAGGGAAGGCAGCATGAAAACAATTGTGTGCAAAAAAAAAAAAAGATACTTACAGGATAAATTGACGATAATCAACAAAAGGCACCAGAATAAAGAGGGATTGGAAAAAATTTCCTGTAGAGGTTGGAATTGTTAACTGAAACTTGAAGGAAGCCAGGAAAACTAGGAAGAGGAAGTGGAGATAAGGATTCTTATAGGGATGAGGGGTAAGGAGAGCAGTCAGTGAAAATCCCTGGAACTGGGATATGAAAGGTCTTGCTTTTGAAAAAGCATGGAAGCCAGTGTTACTGGATTGCTGAATAGGTCAAGGATGCAAAGTATAAGATGACTGGAAAGTTTGGAGTGGAGCAGGTTATGTCATACATAGGATTTTATATTTGATCCTAGAAGTGATAGGGAGGTAGTGAAGTTTATTGAATAATTGTGACTAAGTCAGATTTTTTACTGTAGGAAAATTAATTTGTTAGTTTTCTTATATGCAAAATGGAGGTAATAATACAATAACTACTTCACAGTTTTGTTGTCACTAACAAATAAGATAAAACAATATATGTTTAGTGGTTATATACTCTTCCTTACAAATTATGTCCATTATTAAGGATTTACTTGTTTACTCAGTAGTTTCCTAATCCTTCTGAGGATGTCTCTTGCCAGGTATTCATCACCATAATTAGTGGTACAGAAAAAAAAAAACTGCAAATCATTTTCTTTTATATCTTTTAAACAGTTGTTCACTTCCAATAAGCTTCTTTTTCTTCCCAAATCTCTCTCTTGAATTAGCAGATGCAATGACAATTACCATCCATATGGAATCCTTCGATTTCTCATCCAGGTCTTAGGAATACATTTCAACTTTTCTTTTTGTTTCTTCAAAATTATTTGCATTCCTTTCCTCATAATTAACACAAATAAGTCATGATCAATAGCTTTAACAATAATAGATAAACTTTCCTTCTTATCTAAGATATGGGTTCTAGGAAGATAAGTATCTTATTCTCATCTTGTTCAAAGTAAGGCCATTTTAAAATTGAAAGTTCAGCTCCATGGGTGCCTCTTTAACTCCAGGACCTGGGTACAGAGATTCTTCCTTTCTCAAAACCACACTAACGTTTGAACCCCACTTCTTACTGTCACTGGAACTCACTTGCTGCACACTAAACACTTCTTAAATCATTTTGGTCAATATATCATGTCCACCCACAACAAAAAGAAATGTTTATTCTACTCTGCCTCTTCCCATCTGTGAGAAGTTCCTGCTTATAGTGCTAGAAACTTTGCATGCATTAGTAAGATATACTTGACAAAAATAATTGGTATTTTGCTTATAAAGCAAATTCTTCTCTGAAAAGATTTTTTTTAAATGACTGTAAAAAATTGGTGATATTGACTAATCTTCTTGGAAGCAGATATACATGTTAAAAAAATAGACACATGATAGTAAACCTAATTCAGTTTTATGGAACTCGTGTCATAAACACACATCTAAAGGTCTGGCAGGTTATGTGTATAAAATCATGTACATCATTTATCCAGAGAGGAAGTCATTAGGACCACTTAAACACTAGAAGATGAAATAGTTGGTTTAGAGGTAAGATGTTTAATTAGGATACTTGGACACTTTCACATATGCAGGTCTTCCAGACTGACAGGATAGCTGAAATACAGTCGTCCTTCTGTGGTTACAGACCAGAACAGCTGTCCAAAGAGAGAAGAATGTTGACATCACTATTATTCCTGTTTGTATAATTTTTGATTAATACTTATCATTCCTAAAATGTTTTGTTCACTCTGTAGAGACATTAACAGAAATATTTCTCTAATGAATGATATTAAAGCTATTTATAAGAATAGTAAGAAAGGAAACGATTTGAAGAAGTAAAAGACCAAAGAGCAAAACTTTTTTTTAACAGATAATAGAAATGGGAGTATGATCTTTTATTTTTCTCATCTAATGCCCTTTCCAACTCCAACTACTGCTTTTCCTGTTGAACCATCTTCCAAGGTTTAAAGAAGTCTGATTTTTTAATAGTTAAATTCTTTTAGTAAGGCAGTTAGGTTGTACAAGTGGATAGAGCACTGGGCTTGGAATCAGGAATATTCTCTTCCTGATTTCAAGTTCAGCTTCAATCACATATTAGTTGTGTGACTCCAGGCAAATCACTTAACTCTGCTTCAGTTTTCTCATCTATAAAATGAGCTTGAGATGGAAATAGCAAACCACTCCAATATCTTTGTCAGGAAAACCACAAATAAATAAATAAGGTAAAAACGGGTATATGATTTGGACATAAAAAGGTGATACCATATGCAAATTAGGAGAGCAAAGGATAATTTATCTATAATGTCTTTGGTGAAGGGAGGAATTTATGACCAAAGAAGAACTAAAGAACATTATGAAAGGCAAAATGGACAACTTTGATTACATTAAATTAAAAAATTTTTGCACAAACAAAAGCAACAGAAACAAGATTAAAAAGGAAGTACAAAGCTGGGGGAAAAATTTTATAGCCAGTATTTCTGATAAAGGTATTATTTCTAAAATATACAAAGAACTGTGTCAAATTTATAAGCATATAAGTCATTCCCTAATTGATAAATAATCTAAGGATATTAATAGAAAATATTCAGATGACAAAATTAAAAGCCATCTATAATTATATGAAAAAATGTTCTAAATCATTATTGATTAAGAAATGCTAATTAAAACAGCTCTGAGGTACCACATCTCATCTCTCAGATTGGCTAAAATAAATGTTGGAAAACTGGGACACTAATGCATCGTTAGTGGAATTGTGAAATGATATAATCATTCTGGAGAGCAATTAGGAACTATGCCTCAAGGGCTATAAAACTATGCATATACTTTGACCCAGCAGTACCACTATTGGGTCTGTATTCCAAAGAAATCATAAAGGAGGGAAAAGGACTCACATGTGCAAAAATGTTGGTAGCAGCTCTTTTTGTGGTTACAAAGAATTGTAGAATGGTTGAATAATTTGTAATATATGAAGGTAATGAAATGTTGTTCTATAAAAATGATAAAGAAGCTGATTTTAGAAAGGCCTGAAAAGATTTACATGAACTGATACTGAGTGAAACAACCAGAACCAGGAATACATTGTACATAGTAACAGTAAGAATGTGTGATGATCAGCTATGAGAGACTTGGTTCTTCTCAGTGGTTCAGTGATTCAAGACAATCCCAATAGTCTTTGGATAAAAAATGCCATCTGCATCTAGAAAAAGAACTATGGAGATTGAATGTAAATCAATGCACTTCTTTTTTCTGTTTTTTTCCTCTCCCATGGTTTTTCTCTTTTGTTCTGACTTTTCTCTCCCAACATGATTCACAAAACAATGTGTATTAAAAATTAATTAATTAAAAAAAGAAAGCCCCAAATGGGACTATGAAGAATTGTGAACATCATCATCATCATCATCTTTGATTTGTGAAGTTTAATAAATTTTCATAATTGAACAATACTTCAAAAACTTTCATTCACATCTACTAAGTTTAGGGATAAAGTGATGGATAGATAGTGAACCCAGGAAATCCTCTTTTTCAGTGCAAGTTGTCTCCTCTGCAATTTATAGTTTTAGAGTCACGTAGAGCACTGAGGGATGATGCAACTCATCCAGAATTACACATTTTGTATGTGTTAGAAGCAAGAACTGAGCCCAGATGTTCTTGGCTCCAAGAGTGATCCACTCTCTTATAATCCAGAAAGGTAGGCACTGTTTTCTATTGCTGATGTATAAATACATTTTGGATCATTACATAGTGCAAAGAATATGTTTCTGTTGATGGTTAGAGTTTTAGCGTATGCGGTATGTGTTTAGATATGTTGTTAGGTGTTTCCTAACTTGGCAAAAATTCTATGTTGGCTAAAAACTACTTCTGGATGATGGGTAGGCTGGCTGGCTTCAAGTTTCATTTATTTTGTGGCAGAATATGATATCTTTCCAGATATAGATACAGATCAGTTTTTCTCTGTTATTTCTGGCTTCCTAATTAGAACAATTGGTTATTTTAGCATATTTTCATAGCATGTTTCTCACTCTTATAAAGAATACTGTTCACAATTTTGCTACAGTCAGAATTAAAGGAATTTTGAAATATATATGTTTTCTTATTGGTTTTGTATTCTTATCTTGCTTCTTAGTCTCTTCTGTGCTCTTTTTTTCCCTGGGTGTGTTTGATCAATCTATCTCTGGCTGTCACTGAATATGTAGAGGTGAGTTTCTTAATTCTAGAACATTTTACTTTGTGTGATACATTTGTTTATTAAAAGCTGTATAGAATACATTTTTGTGGATTGAATCCTATTTACCTACTGACAAATTTTAGTTTGGGAAATGTTCAGTCTTCATTTAAGACTGAGCTTTAATTTCTAGTGACTTACTTTGAAATAGCTTCTGTATCTTCATTTTGGATAAATCTATAAAGAAATCCTTAAATTCATGAGTTTTCCTGTAAGAATCTTGATAGTTACCCTCTAAGTTATTTGCATAGTTAAAAAAGTATCATATGCTCATACATTTAGAGATGGTAGGACTTTTAGAGGAGACAGTCTGAAGTTCTCTTTACAAACCTCAAAATGTTATATCAATGTTTATTGTTATTATTGTTACTGCTACTATTTTTAATGAAGATTTTGAAACCTAAAGGTAAAACGTGACTGGCCTCAGATCCTGCAAGTAGTAAGTAATAGAGTTAAAGTAATCTAGGTCTTCTGAGTACAAATCCAATACTCTTTCTTCCAAACCACAGTATGTTTATTCAGTAGGATTCCTTGACTACTGTTTTGAAATGTACATGACTTGGTTATCTGAATAGTGAGAAAATATGACCCCATTTAAAGTCAATTAAAAGGATCAAAAACTTAGCAGATAAAAAGTAGCAAAAAATCAGTTTTAATATGGAAAATATAAAATCTCTCTTAATAATAGTTATTCTCCAATTCATTCCTACTGCTATCACTATATTCAGAACCATATCACTTCTTGCTCCTAATATTGCAATATCCTTCTAACCTCCCTGATTCCTATCTTCCCCTCCAAATCCTTCTGCACACTACAATCAGATTAATTTTTATTATCTTATCTTATTACTAAAAAAAATCCCATAAACAATTCCTTATTTTCTATTGAGGTATAAACTCCTTAAGCAAGCATTCAAGGCACTCAAAGATCTCTCTGCTTCAATCTAAATTTAAACCTTATCTCCAACTCCTGTATTACTCATCACTTTTTGTGGAAGCCAAAATGCCTTTTTCCCCCCTGACACTGGGCACAATCTGTAACATCCTTCCCCTCATCTCTCCCTGTCTTTTTTCTAATCATTTTTTTTTATTCATTAAATACCACTTCTCACCTTAATGAAATCTTTTGTTATCTCCCCAGGAAAAAATAATTTCTCCTTCTTTGTAACTTCCTTAGTAAATTTTTTTTGTTATATTCTCATACTTAGTTTAGGTCATCAAATTTGCATTACAGTTGTGTAGATTTTTTATTTTACCTGCCAGATTATAAGCTCCCTGAAGACAGGCCTACTTCTTAATTAGTTTGGTCTCCTATAATGCTTGTCACGGAGTCCTAAACAAGATTGATTGTCAGTGCTTGTGGAATGAATGAATGAATCAATAATAAAAATATATAAGCTAAAACATTCAAATGCTTTTCTAGAGGTAGTTTTTTCAGATCATAAGAATATTCCTCTACTGTTTTTCTAGATAGTTTGAAAAACTTTATAGCTCTACTAGATAATTGCCATGCATAAATAACATTCAGACCAGAAGATAATATTTTTCTACATAGACAACGAATAATTCACTAGCATTAATGCATGAAGAAATGAGCTATTCATTAATTACTAATTCACTAGAAATGTCTTGTATACAAACCAAACAAGATTTTTAAAAGTTCACTTCCAAATGACTTATATGGAATTCTAAAATGGTCTTTGCTTGTCTATCTGGAAAACAAAATCCTTATAATGTAGCTACTAAATTTTCTAATTTTAATTATTTTTTTCAAATGTTTTAAGTCCATCTTCTGAATATTTGAAATCTCTATCATTTAGGATAGAAAATTGGACTTGAAATTATAAAGACCTGAATTCAAATCCTCCCTTGGATACCATACTTAACATATGTGAACATTTAATACTTGTCTCAGTTTTCACATATGTAAAATAAAAGTACTAACAGTACCTATCTCACTGAATTTTTTTGAATATCAAATAACATGGGTGAAACACTGAGACTTACAATTCTACATAAATGCTAGCTATTATTATTTAAGATTGGAAAAATTTTTAAGTAATACCATTAATAATTTTGTAAAGTCTCTAACATATCAGCTCAATGACTTAGCTTCTGTTTCTAGGAGACTATTAGAGCTCAGAGTAGATCAAGGTTTTTATTTCTGGAATTATTAATTATTGTTTTCTTAAATATGTATTTGAAATTAATGACATATCAAGAAAATTCAATTTAAACCAGAAAACCAAATAAAAGAATTCTGAAAATGGTTTTCCTAACTCTGTTTATGCTCATATTGTACAGCTAGAAGGGACCTTGGAGTCTCAATCCTTGTATTTTACAGTTGAAGAAACAGAGATCAGACCCAGAAAGCAAATGACTTGCCCAAGATCTTCTATCCATGTCAGTATAGTATGGCTCGTTTTTCTTCTTTCTAGTAATATATTAATACCCATGGCTCCTTAATTTAAACAAAATCTTTTAAAGAGGTATTTTGGAATCCACTGCTAGTGTCCTGCAGACACTATGCATATAGCTGGAGCTTGCATTGTCAGAGTAGTTACCTCTTGTGAGTTCATTCTCAGTATAGATGACACATATCCTGTTCTTTTATTAATTTTTTTCCTTTATTTCTTTTTTTTTCCACTCTCAACTCTAATTCTCCCAAACAACTTATTCTGATAAGATAAAAACACTAGAAGGGACAATAGGAATCATATAATTATCTCATTTTACAGATAAGGAAACTGAGGCTCAGAGACATGAAATGATTTTCCCAAATCACACAAGTATTAATAGCATAGATAGAGTTTGAAAGAAGGTCTGTTATTTTTTTCTGCTACTGTCTACCTCTATCTCCCTGAATTCAAGGATCTTACATTTCATTTTAGACTTATTACAAGAATGTACACAATAGGATACTAAGGACAGTCTTAAGGTTGAAAGAAAGTTCTGAACTTGTTACAAAACATGTCCTACTCAATTCACTTGAATAGTCATGAATCATAAGTATTTTGTGGTTAGAAAAAATTCATCATCTGCCAACAGACTTTCTGGCAATAAAATGACTAACTCTAGATCTCTCCTAGCATCCTTACTACGTGGATAAGTACATCAGAGTTCCTGCTTTGTAGATTTAGTCTTCAAGAATCTGGAGTCACTTCCTGGCTGATTTCCATGGAATTCTTTCCATGACGGAAGAGTTGTGATCTCTACCTTAGGAAAGGATGTATGGATGCCATTAAAATGACAGATCAATGGAATATTGAAATAGGAACACATTATCCATGTTTATAATGGAGATTATTGGGAAAATCAGTTTTATACTGGAGAAATTTGATTTGTAGGCCATCTTTGTTGGAACCATTAGATTGTGAACCCACTAATAACATGAGCTATCTTTTGCCCCCCCCTTTTTTGGTATGCCTTGTTCTTTGCAAGTGGTTGGTATGTATTAGGCACTTAATAAATATTTATTTATTATGTTTTGAGCTTCAAAAAAAGCAAAGACTATTAATTTTTTAATTTCACAGAAATTATATTGGTAACTAAAATTCCATATCTTTTCATTTTAATTTATTGATATTTACATATTTCTTTTTTTTCTCTTGGAATGAAAATGCATAAATATTAAGTGCCTGATTTATTTTTCAAGTAAAAATGAATTAGTGGGTTTTGGAAATAGCAAAGAATGCATTTCTCCAGCTATACAGGAAAAGAAGTATTCAGCCTCATCCCTTGGGTAATACTATGATCGAGTCTATTTTTTTGCAGTGTACATGTTCTTTTCCTCTTTAAAACCTTAGAAGTGGAAAGTTAAAGTTGTGTATTTGTACTAACACCCAAGTGTCTCAGTACAGCTTCTGGAATCATAATATCTGGCTTGGGGAACCCTTCTGAGGGTAAAATGGTGCTATCTGCAACAAACTTGGAAGCTGGTGTTTATGTTCAGCAGGCTGCTGAGTAGGGGAAGCAAAGTTCATGAGCTATTTTTGCGTGTAAGTTCTACAAAGAAATCATATGCATGCAGATACCTCCTTTATTTATTTTCCTTTTTCTAGTCAAGGGAAACTGGTGAATGTGCTCCTCCTATCATTCCTACTCTTATAAACTCTCAATTTATACTGGGGGCATTTTGTCTCTGGTTAAGAAGAGGGCAGAGGCTGAATGCATCCAGCCAACAAGACTGATTAAACTCACTCATTTGCCCTGTTAAATGCAATATAATTTTTTTTCTCTACAACTATCCCTTTGTCCTTCATTAATGAATTAGAGTAAGCTAAACTAACTTCTTCATTGTGTCCTAAATCAACCCCAATCCCTTTCTGATTCCTGTGGGACTGTATTCCCACACTTATTTTTCCCCTCCCCCACTGTCTACCTCACCGCCTTCTCTAAATAAAGTATTTCCCATTTGTGGGGTGGGCAGGGAACAATCTTCATTTATCCTTTCTATGTTCCTTTAGCTAATGACATTTTTTAAACAACTCATTTTTTTTCAAAACAACTCAAATGAGCGATCCTGTACCTCAATACCTGCTTTCCTCTTAATTCCTTAACAAGATGATTTTCCTGCCTTCTCCTCCTTTTTTCATTAAAACAAAATTCTCAAAAGTTAGCAAGGACTTTTTAATTTCATTCTCTGTTTTCATTCTCCTTAGTCTTTGACATTTATCATTGAGACTATCACCACTCTCCCTTCCTTGAAACTTTTTCCTTGTTTTCTATGACTCGTAGGTCTCTTCTTACTATCTCTCTATCATTCACTTATTGACTATGGGATGTTATTCTCTAAACTTTTTTTTTAACATTTCTTATCAATACCAGTCATTTGGCACATAAGACTAGATTGTTATTTACTCATCCCATATGTGTAAGCCTTGCTTCCTCAATGAGATTATATGATCCTCCAAAACAAAGGACCGAATCTAAGTTCTCTTTTTGTGATATGACAGCACCTAGTACAATGGAAAACTGACTTGAATAGAAAATACATTTAATTGGTTTAATATTCCATGAATGATTGAAAATGAAAGTTGATATAGTCTATCAAATGAGGTAACATATCTAAAATACTTTGCAAACCTTAAAGCATGTTTTAAAAGCTAGCTATCAATAATTGCCATTTTCAGTCTTTGATAAAATGTCAATTCAATGCATTTTTCATCTAAACCCTTGTGATTAAAAGTCATGGGTGAACATTTTTCATCTAGTGAGAATGGGAAATCTAAAAGAGCCTTAATTATATAACAATTAATCAGTGTAAATGCATTATTTATGTACATTTGCAGTAATATAGATGGTATGCCCATTTGGTTCTAGAAAGAAATCAATTGTTTGAAAATTAGAAAAATCCCATTTGTATCTGGTATATCATTTTCTTGCTGTAGTTTTCATTTAATCATACTTCAATATCATAAAGGTTGGATATCTCCCTTCTTCCCTCTCTCCTTCCTTCCTTCTCTCCCTTCCTCCTTCTCTCCCTTTCCCTTTTCCTTCCTTCCTTCCTTCTCTCCCTTCCTTCCCTCCTTCCTTCTCTCCCTTCCTTTCCTCCTTCCTTCCTTTCTTTCCTCCTTCCCTCCTTCCTTCTTTCCCTCCTTTCTTCCTTTCTTCCTTCCTTCCTTCCTCCCTTCTTCCTTCCCTCCTTATTTCCTTCCCTTCTTCCTTCCTTCCCTCTTTCTTTCTTCCTTCCTTCCTTCCTTCCCTCCCTCCTTCCTTCCCTCTTTCCTTCCTTCCTTCCCTCTTTCCTTCTTTCCTTCCCTCCTTCTTTCCTTCCTTCCTTCTTTCCCTCCTTCCTTCCTTCCTTTTTTCCCTCCTTCCTTCCTTCCCTCCTTCCTTGCCTCCTTTTTTTCCTTCCTTCCTTCCATTCTTTTTTCTTTTCATATATTTGAGTACACGTGATAGAGCAGAAAATGATTTCACTCTTAAAGTCAAGATTTTATCTTTAAATAACAGAATGTTACTGTTCCGAACTAGAATGGTAATAAGGTTTATTTCAAATCTTTATGTCCTGGTTTCAAATAAAGGCATGTCTTCCTTTTTTTTTATTTAGCCATTTGGTGAATTACCTTTTCCTTACTTTAATCAATAGGGATGGGATCTTCAATTTAAGCTTTATTAAAGACATTTAGAGCTAAAAGAGGCTTCGGAGATTACTTAGTCCAACTCCCTGATTTTATAAATGAGGAAACTGAAGTAAAGAGTAAAGCAAATTACTTAAATCCAAAGGCCCAGAGCTGGGATTCAAGCCTTTTGATACAAAATTCAGTGGTTTCTAATATGCCATATTGCCTCTGACCATGGTTATGATCTGAAAGTATTATTCACCTAAAAAGGAGATGGGTGATTGAAAAGGAAATTTCTTTGATATAAATTACTTTGTTGCTTGTCCAAACAGGTCTAAGTCTGGATAAAACCAATTTCCTGGACTGTAATTATGTGTGTGGTTTCCCTTCCCAGATCTTGACCTAAATTAGAATCTGAGAGTGGTAATGAAGTGAAAGCACATGGTTCTTTGGATCATTCTTGTGTGGGTGAACAGGCCACTATTTGCTTGGGTACTATCTATAAACATGTAGTGAGACTAGAGGTAGGAATGATGGCATTTCTAAGTCTAGAAAGCCAGGACTTTACAAGGGCAATGGAACTTCTATGGCCTCAACCATTAACAGTGCTTTCTAAATGAAAAAATCCAGAATGTGCTATTATTCTTTCATTTATATGCAGAGTAAATCCTATGGACAGAGAATGGTCCACTGTCTCCAAAGTGTGATCAGGTTCACAGGCCACACAGCAGATTATGTATTAGTTATCTAAGGACAAACCTCATTAAAATTGGAAAGGCTTTTTACTAGATAACTGGCCATGAAAAGAATTTTTTTTTCAGTGATAACTCATCCCATCATGAGTCTTTATATCTTTACATAGACTACTCCTGTATCTGAAATGCATAACTTTTTGAATTCCAAATCTAACAGTCTCTAGTTTAAAAAAGAACTGACAAGTTGAAGGTTAAGCATTTTAAGGGGCAGCTAAATGGCTCAGGGAATAGAGTCTTAGGCTTAGAGCCCAAAAGTCCTGAATTCAAATCCAGCCTCTGATACTTAGTAGCTGTTATCCTTGAGCAAATCACTTTACTTCTATTTGCCTCAATTCCCTCCGCTGTAAAATGGGGCTAATAAAAGCAGTTATTTCCCAGGGTTGTTATGAAGATTTCAATAAGATAATATTTTAAAATGCTTAGCACATCATAGATACTCAACAAATGCTTGATTTTTTAAACCTTTTCTTGATGATTCAGGATCATTATGAACATTAATTATTGAAGTAGGCTCTAATATACTAACACATAAAGCTATTTTAAGTTACAATAAATGACCCCCAGAAAATACAAATCTCTTTCACAACATTCCTGATATGTGACCTCTTCTCTTTTCTTCATGGGATAGAGAAGTGCCCATTCTAATTCTGTACCACTGTATTGTTAGAAACTTTCCCCTCATA
The DNA here is from genome assembly GCA_023553655.1 of Myrmecobius fasciatus. Taxonomy (NCBI): domain Eukaryota; kingdom Metazoa; phylum Chordata; class Mammalia; order Dasyuromorphia; family Myrmecobiidae; genus Myrmecobius; species Myrmecobius fasciatus. The sequence continues at coordinate 238 of JAJPUD010007539.1, read as the reverse complement.
TTGAAGCAAAATCTTCCTTTCTTTAACCTTAAATCATTGAACTCAATTTTATTTTTCTGGGCCTAGCACATTGAGATAGTTGAATAAGCTATTAAAAGGGCTTGTTCAAAAAAAATTTTAATGTTTTGGACTTTCAAGTATTTTATTCAACCCAACAAACATTCATTGAGCACCTACTAATGTGCCAGACACTATGCTAGGTAGTACAAGGCATTCTATTTCATATACTTTTTTTTTT